>JAADYG010000559.1:0-21101 GCA_023338115.1 Phytopythium boreale | reverse complement strand
TCAAGTGCGGAAAAAAATGCTGCCATCGTCTCAAATACGATTTGAGGAGTATTTGGGCCGATTTTGAGCGTTGTAGAGTTCCTATTGGCTGATTTTCGGGCCAAAATTGCGACCTCATTTACTTTTGGCCAGGACTGTAGCGACAATAATTAACTTACGGCCTCACGATTTGTCGGTCGACAAGCGAGGTTCTAGTTCGGCTCGAAATTTGAGATGCACTTGCTTTGGTTGAAGACCGCACGCAATGATGACGATCAAGATGGCAAGGCGTCTGTCGCCCATTGTCCCGAGGGTTCACGTACTGGGAACGGCGCGCGTGACGTGCCTACGTTGCATGCATCGCAGCAGAGCGACGCCCACACCGTATCGACGGGCGAACACGCGCACGTTGAGTAAACGCCGGGCGCCCAGCGTTTTGCCTCCAAGTAGAAGATGATCGAGTCAAATCGCCGAGATTGGATCATCTTGATGCGCTGCTTTCGTCTTTCTGTCCGTTGTCGAGCAAAGCATCGTACGGCATTACTGTAGCTACTAAACGAAATCCGCACACACTGGGCACGAATCCTCGTGTCGTGGCTGGCACGTCCTGAGATATCCCAGCAGCACGTGCGGGGGCCCCGGTCGGTCTGTCGCCATGGCGTTCGTCGTACTGAACCACCGTATTCGTTCCGACGTCTCGGCCGCCGTCTCGACGATCGCATACGGACAAAATTTTGTTTTTTGTGGGCTCGGCGACCGTGGCGCGACATTGCACAGTCCTGTACAGTATCCAGCCCACGGCGGTCGCCTTGCGGCTGCAACGTGGCGCTCGGATCGCTCGGATCACGTTGGGGCGTGGGTAATGCCAACTTTGCCACACGAAAAATCGTTCGCGCGCGTCGCTTTCGCAACGTGGCGGGCGGCCCACGACCAGGTTACAGTATGTACAGGAGTGCTTGGCATGATGCGGAGTGTGCGTGAGTAACGAGCCGAGTTGCTCACCGCCACGCCCACAGTAACAGTACAGTGTAGCTACCGGGCAGGGGCGGACCGAGACCACCAGCCAGCCACCACTGTTTACTGTGGGTCCCGTTTACTGAACTGTTCCTCTATTACTCTACTGCAGTGGGCCGAAGACACGCGTTGCTGTCGTGTCGATGGATCGCAAGGTGGCCAAGTCATTTCACGTTGCAGAATTAGCCGGAGCCGCCACCTCGATCGACTGGCAAGGCGCGGGAAAGCCACGCATTTGCCGTGCTCGGACCAGACGACCAAGACGTGGCGGCGATTAGTCTCCTGGGGGTACAGTACCGTCAGAGCCCACTCTGGGCGCAAGGCAAGGGCCAGTTCTATAATACCTTACCTCGAATGTACTGTGAGAGCAGTCGCACAGTATTGTGTGGGCAGTGTACTGTAGTACTCCTGCCGCGGATACACGACGTGAATCCCATACAAAGCGCCGGCGCGTGCGTGTCATTTCGTGCCGAGCACAGCTCCCGGTTCGCGATCCCCTTTACGCTTCACGTTTCACGCGCATACAAACATCAAGTCACTCGGGGTTTCCGGCCCGTCCCACGCCGGGCCCTCCTCAACCGTATACCGTATACTTGTAGGGCATACAAAATTCAAGTGTATTCTCGGACGTCGTGTCTTGGTCTCCCCTCCCCACCCCACCCCGTCAACTTTCCATTCGCACTTTCGCCGTTTTAGAGGAGCTGGACTGTGTCAGTCGCCAGGGTTTGTTCCCCTCCGAAAACCCTCGGTTGACTTATTTATTGTATACCGCGACTCGAACCCGGACTGGCGGACAGACGGCCATGTTCATCCCCGAGAGCGCCATGGGCGGGCTGCCGTCCGCGGCGGCGGCGTCCTCGCTCGGGTTCGTGGAGCAGGTGGCGCGGCACTACGCCGTGGGCAAGCAGCTGAGCAAGGAGCGCGTGTCGCGGCTGGCGCTGACGGGCGAGAGCCGCGTGGCGCAGCTCATCCGCTGGGTCAACGAGGACGACCGGGGCGCGCCCGCGAGCGAGAGCATCACGGCCGAGGCGGTGCTGCGCGCCCAGCGCGGCAGCTTCGAGGTGTACGAGATGCTGGACCGCAAGCAGCAGCTGCTGGTCATGAAGGGCGTGCTGCGCCTGCAGGGCACGAGCTGCACTGAAGTGCTGTCGCTGCTGTCGGCCAAGGAGCCCAGCGAGGTGGACGCCATGCTCGAGGACCTGCTGGGCGCGCAGCTCTACTCGGCCAGCACGTGTCTGTACCACACGGACGTGGACATGGCGCGCGTCAAGCGGGAGGCCAGCAAGACGACCAACACGCGCGCCAACGTGCCGCCCGCGGGGCCCCAAGCGGGCGCCGGAGCGACCGCGCCGGTCAAGACGAGCATGGCCGTGCAGTGGATGGCCGTCAAGGATGTGGCGGGCAGCAACGCCAACAGCTCGGGCAAGGCGCTGCCGCTGCGCGAGTTCTTCTTCATGCGCTTTAACCAGAGCTTCGCGACCGCCGCGCCGACCAAAGACAAGCGGCCGCGCGTGTCGTACGGCGTGTCCGTGTGGGAGTCGATCGACCTGCCGACGTGTGTGCCGTTGTTCCCGACGTCACAGATGCGCCGCCGCACGCTCAAGAACTGCGGGTTCGTCGTGGAAGCGTCCGAGACGCCGGGGAGCGACACGACGCGCGTCAGCTTTTTCGTCACTGCGTCCTTCGACCCGGCGACGGCTGACCGAGACAGCGAGTGGCTCCTGCGCGTGGCGGAGGGCGCGCTGAACGTGCCCAGCGCGCTCGTGAACCGCCGCATCCGGCGCAACCAGCTGCGCGACCGCCGCCACTGGGCCTACGCGAACGCCTGCGCGGTCTGCAACGCCAAGTTCGGCATGCTGTCCAAGAAGCACCACTGCCGCATCTGCGGCGGCACCGTCTGCGGCAAGTGCTCCGAGATGCGCACTGACCTGCGCACGTCGGTGCTGACCGCCAGCGCGCGCGTCTGCCGCGGCTGCCTGCGCGGCGACAGCCTCACTCCGTGGAGCAGCTCGTCGGCCTCGAACGGGTCGTTCGACCTGTCCGAGCGCGGCAGCATGTCGAGCGTCTCGTCCTGGACCGAGTTCTCCTCGCGCGGCGGCGGGAACGGACGCACCTTGTCGGACAGCACGCGCGGTAGCGTCACGTCCAGCACGTACTCGGACGGCGGGGACAACCGCGACCGGTCCTGGAGCATGGAGTCGTTTGGGTCCCTCGCACACGTGGCCGAGCCAACGTTCCAGCCGCCGGCGATGTCCACGACTGTCTCGACGCCCTCGTCCAAGACGATCCGCACGACCAGCAGCAGTAGCGACAGGGCCAACACCGGGTCGACGACGAGTCCACCGCCGATGAAGGCTGTGCGCAGCGTCTCGCAGGAAGTCGCGAGCAAACCCACCGCCGTCCCGCGCACCAAGCTCTACCGAAGCATCTCGACGCAGGACGGAGCTTCCGCGCCGACGCATCATCGCTCCGCGTCACACGATAATTACCCCGTGCCAGCGTATCAGGCGCAGCCACCGCAGATGCGCGCTGCCAAGCTCGAGCGCAAGGCCAGCACAACGACGCCGTCGAGCGGGAACTCTACACCTTCTAGTACTACTGCAACGAGCAGTCGGGCGACGCGAGGCGTGTCTTCTGCGGCAGCTCTGTCGTCAACACCGGTAACGAACTCGCGATCGACACGCGGTGTGTCTTCAGCAGCAGCAATGCAGTCGCCTGCGCCCGTGTCTTCTCGAAGCGGCAGCACCCCGAAGGTATCAGCGCCAAGCCCGCACAAGTCGGCGCGTAGCTTCTCGCACGATGGCTCCAGCGTCGACTCGAATCCCGTGGGTGCTGGCAACGAAAGACCCGTGGGCTTCACGGTGTATCAGACAGCAGGAATGCAGCCGCCTGCACCCGTGACTTCTCGCGGCGGCAAATCCCCTAAAGTATCGGCGCCGAACCCCCACAAGTCGGCGCGTAGCTTCTCGAACGACGGCGACTCCAATCTGGTGGGCTCTGGCAGCGAAAGAGCCGTGGGCTTCACGGTGTACCAGGTACCGGGTGCGAATCGGCGCCCGACGCGCGGACGCAGTCCGACCAGCAGCAATGGCAGTGGCAGCACTGGCGGTGGCCTCACACCGCGAGCGCGGCCCGTGTCACCCGCAGCAGCGCGTTCAGCGGCGACCACGCTCTTGCCGCCGCACCAGCAGAACGTGTCGTCGCGTGGCCAGCCAGCACCACAGCAGCACCA
Organism: Phytopythium boreale; assembly: GCA_023338115.1. NCBI lineage: Eukaryota > Oomycota > Peronosporomycetes > Pythiales > Pythiaceae > Phytopythium > Phytopythium boreale. The sequence goes on along the minus strand of JAADYG010000559.1, from coordinate 16,876 downwards.
ACAGCCGCAGCGGCCGATGACGGCCATGAGCCCGGCGAACAAGACGTTGAGCTCGCGCTTTGCTCCGGCCACTACGAGTGCTGCGGCTGCGACTCCGCGTGGTAGGGACTCTCCATCGTCGTCGACGTCGTCGAGTCCTATGCCGTCTCCTCCGGCGGCCGTTGGCCCGATTGCCTCCGTGTCCAGTGCTCCGATTGCCAAGGCGGGCGCTCGCAATGGCACGAGCCGTCCGCGGCAGCAACACCAACCCGAGACGGAACCGCCAACGTCGACTAAGGCGGCGTCGGCGACCGAGTGGGGCTACGAGCTGTCGTACGCCAAGGGCAACCCGTGGCCAGACGCGCCCATGCCGCCGACGGAAGCGGAGCGTCTGGAGCGCATCAAGACGCTCAACCTGTCACAGCACTTCACCAACACGGAGCTGCGCGAGCTGCTGCAGTTCGCGTGCACGTCCATCCAGTGCCCCGTGGGCGCCGTCAGCGTCGTGGCCGTGTCCACGAGTCTGCTCGTGACGACCATCGGCCTGCGCGGCGACCAGCTGCCGCGTGACCTGGCGCCGGATGCGCACGTGCTCATGTCGCGCGAGCCCACCGTCGTGCTCGACACGCAGCGCGACCCGCGGTTCGCCAAGAACCCTCTCGTGGCGTCCACCAACATGCGCTTCTTCCTCGGCGTGCCGCTCATCGTCAAGGACTCGGGCGTGATCGTCGGCGCGCTCAACCTGATCGACACATCGCCGCGCGAGAGCGTCAAGCCGTCCGACCTCAAGGCGCTCGAGGTCGTGGCGTCGCGCATCATCAACAAGATGGACTCGCGCAACAGCGACAGCTCAGCGGACGACCAGACAGCGGCCCCGCGCACGGGCGTGCTGCTGTTTTGAGAAGCGAGCGAGCGCATCTATTTACTTCACAGGACACGGCATTAGAGAATCCAGGTAGCAAAAGGTTGTAAAGAGCAAAGTAAACGATCGAAACCTCAGCGTCGAGCAGCAAACTACACGAGGGGAAGCGGACAACAGCGCACTCCCTTCCTCTGCGCGTGTTGGGTGGGCACCTAGTGGTCATATCTAGCTCATACACGGTGTGTCCTACTTCGAAGTACAAGTCCCAGACGATCACAAACTTAGTGGCGTCGGCGCTTCGACTTGGACTTGGTGCGCATCTTGGGCCGCCGGCGTCGGCTGTCGTCGCTGTCCGCGTCATCATAGTCGTCTTCCTCCTCCTCCTCTTCGTCATCGTCTTCATCGTCGTCATCGTCGTTCGCCGTGCTCTCCGAGTAGTCGCTGCCCCAGCTCCCTTCCTTGTCCTCGTCGTCCGAGATGACAGAGCGCGAGCGGCGTTTGCCCAGCGCGGCGCCTCTCGGGCGCGTCGACGCACTCGCTCTGCGGGCTGGTGACGTCGCGTCGGTGGCGGCGCGGGCGCCACGGCGGTAGCCTCTGGCTGTCAGCGCCCCTGCTTGTCCGTGGTTGGCGCCAACCGCGTCCAGAAGGAACTTGACGCTGTACTTCTGGAGCTCCGTCACAACTTGGCCGATGGGCGACCCCCACGTGTTGTACGTGATGGCGTTCGAGAAGACCAGGTGCACGTCGTCCTGTCAAAGCGACAAGAGTCCACGCCAAAGATCAGTCAATGTCAAGAGACTCCAATCAACCACGACAGCAACTTACATAGTACTCCTGGAAGGTCGCGTACTGCGGGAGCTGCTCCATCATGGTGCCAAAATCCATGGGCGCCGTGATGATGTCAAAGTACTGCGGCGCGATCGCCTCCGTCACGGGCGCAGCGAACACGTTGTACTCGTCCGCCTGCATGAGCGCCTCGTGGAAGTCCTGCAGTACCAGCGCCAAGTCATCCGCGCACGCGCGGTCAAACACCTCGCGCTGGGCGCTCGTCAGCTTCTCTAGCAGTCCAGCGTACGTGACGACCTCCTGCTCGGATGCATCGCGCTGGCGCTTCCGCGTGGGCTTCGCGGCCGTCGGCGTCACTGGTGTCGTTACCACACGCGCCGCGCGCCGCGGTCGACCGAATCTCGGCGGAGACTGCAGTCTCTCGGGCGATCCGTCGAGCGCAGCATCCGTCAACGGACCGGAACGCAGCGATGGACCCGATCGAGAACTTGCGCGGCCTGCTGGCGCAGCGGGTGACTGTAATGCACGCGCTGGAGACTGGTAATGAGCGGTGTCGCTATCGCCACCACTTCTCTGCGCGCTGTTGCGAAGCGCCCTTCGTGTTGTCGCTGCTGGTGATGGAGACGAATGGACCGGAACGCCATTCGCGGCAGTAGGAGACGTTGCGGCCGCTACCGCGGTCGGTGCTGCGGGCTCGTTGCTTTGCCGCGCGGTAATCGGCTCCGAGTAGGTCGCCTCCGACACGTCGACGTTGAGATGCGCCATCTGATCCTCCTCCGACTCCTGTGGGAACGTCGATACGTAGTCGTCCGGAGGGAATGTGAGCTCTGTGGGCGCGTTCTGCGCTCCATCCGAGTCCGTCGCTGCAGCCATCAAGTGCGGGAAGTGGCGCTGCGCCTCCGTCAGCAGCGACGAGTACAGACTTCTCGAGTTCTGCGCGATGGAACTCGACTGGATGTTGTACGTCTCGCAGTTGATGTACAGCAGCTTGGCGTCCGCGATGAACGCCTCGACCTGTCGGTAGTAGCCGAGGCGCAGCCGCTGGCGGATCTTGGTCAGGTCGATCGGGTTCGGCACCGTGATCAGGTAGTCCAGGAAGCTCTCGTCGACCGGGTAAATGAAGTCGCGCGAGATGGACAACGTCGTGATCTGGTCCACGACCTGCATGAGCACGTCACGCTTCTCGGCGGTGATCAGGCGCGACAGGAACAACTTGGGGCTCGGGCGAGCGATCTCGCGCTGCCGCTTCTCTCGCTGGCGGTCCGGATTCGCGAACTCCAGCTCCCATGGACACACGGCACACGTTTCGTCTTCCTCGCTCTCCCAGTCGACGGTGATGCATTCCCACGGAGACAGCGTCGGTCCACTGCCCCCGGCCGTTTCCTTTGGCGTGATGCTTTCAATCACTCCGTACGACATCTTGGACCCCGTCTCGAGGCCGAACGAATCGAGCTGGACGTAGGGCATCTTGACACGGTCGCCGACCTTCCAGTCGCCACGGACGCCGTTGTCATAGGCATGGTCCAGCACCAAGAAGTTGGCCACGTCGTTCGAGTAGTAGACCATCTTGAACTGGAAGCGTGGCGAAGTACAAGCCGTCGAAGCCGCCGCGTTCGCGTCATCCTCAGTTGGTCGCAGCATTTGGTCGACGCTGGCGAACTTGGCGAATGGAGAGAGATCAGCATCGAAGAGGCCGTACGAGTGCGGCTCGGTCGCATCCTCTTGCTTGGACTCTTCTTCCCCACGGTTCGCAAAGACGACTTGAGATGCTGGTACAGCGAGCACCGCGAGCGAGATCTCGCACTTGATCGTGCTGCACTTCGCGTACTCGGCAACGAGCGGGAACTTGTACTTCACGTCGAGGACGCGGCACTTGACGGCATAAAACTTGCTCAGCCGCGCGAAGAAGGACGGATTCCTCATCTCGCAGTAGCGAAGGAACGCCAAGTGACCCTCGGGGAAGTACGTCACGTAGTCGCCGACCTGCGGCACGTACTGGTGGATGGACCGCAGATTCACCAGTTGCAGCCACTCGCGGTGGTAAGCGAGACCAAACCGTCTCGCAACCGGCTCCGCGTCGCTGTCGCTGCTGCTTGGTGAGTCGGCTCCGCGTCCCCGCCCAGCGGTGTTGCGTTGAGCGTCATGCGTCGGGCAGTAAAACTGCATCTGGTTCAGGGACCAGCCGCAGTTGACGGCGCATTTCCAATGGTACGACCTCGGGCACGACGGGATCGCACAGCCCACGGTGGCTCCGCGCTTCTTGCACTCGACGCAAGTCAGTGACCGACCTCGACGAATCTCTTTGGTCACGTTGTACCAGCTCCCGTTCCGCTTGAAGCACAACGGGGACGCGATCGCGCACTGGTCGTGCACAAACAAGCGCTGAGATCCGTTGATAAGCGGGTGGACGCCCATGCTGTCACCAGGAAGCTTAAGCAGGCCGCCGTCGTCTCCCTCGTTGCAGAACGCGCACGAAATCAGCGCCTCTTCTCCGTTTTCAGTCGTGCTCTCCCGCGAGGTGCCCAGCTGACGTCGCTTTGCTTCGAGCATCTCCTCGTACGTCGTATCGCGATCAAACTTGTCCAGTTGGTTGTCGCCCATGATGAAGCCGTCGTTGGACTCCACCACAACGTTCTCACCCCCGCTCATACGCTCGGGGGACGACCGCGACTGCGAATCATCATCGCGTTCACCGCTTCCCATTCCGCCACGCGCAACTTCTCCAGGCGGCCCGGACTCCTCGGTATCCCCGATCGGCTGACGCAGTCTACGTCCCCGTAGTTGACGCGTAACACCAGCATCAGCATCTTCGCCTTCCTCGACTAGTCTTCGCCCTCCGCGTCTCGGGAAACGGCTTGCGGGTGCGGTTGCTGAGCTCCGTGCGCTCCGCAAACGCCGACGGCGGAAGTTGGACGGAGAGACCACGGCGTCGTCGTTGTCACTCAGGAGATCGTCCTCATCCATTTCGTCGTCTTCGTCTTCGTCTTCATCATCGTCATCTTCATCCCCATCGTTCGCTGCATTTGGCGCTGGTGCTTGGAAGTCTTCATCGCTGCGGTCGTCGTCACTTGAAATCTCCATCTCCAAAATCGATGTGTCGCGTTCCTCCAACGACGCAGAACTCCGTCGACGCTGCAGTCGACCGATTCGCCTTGCTCCGATCAAGCTCGGACGCCTACGAAGCTCCGACAGCGTGACTGGAGCGCCATTCAGACGGAACGATGCGCTCGCAACCGCACCGGCAGCGGCGGCATCGTCAATCATCTCTTCCTTTGTGCGCTTCCTTTGCGGGCGACAAATGGCGAGCGGGAAAGCGGTGACATCCTCTTCTTCCTCCGGCAAATGACGCACACGACACTTGATCTCCGACTCCTTGGTCTGATCGATCCGCTGGCGCCGATTTTCCTCGTACTGCTCACGAGTGAGTGCTGCACTGTTAGGGAGGAGGTGGGGTGGCTGATGTGGGTACTCGATGCGGTAGATGTCAACCAGCGGTCCGCTGTCCATCAAGCTCGGCAACTGCTGCGTCTCCCGGTCTCGCACGTTCATGTTCCTGTCGGTGATGAGCACAGCGTAGTCGCGACGGAAGTACTGCTGCACTGGCGCCGCGGCGTACTGTTCACCAGACCCCGTGCCGAAAATGAGCAGGCGACCAATCTGGTCCGTGAAGCAGAACCCGTTGCCGTCCGGCATGAAGCCGCCGTCAAGCATCGGCACCGCCTTGAAGTCAGGCGACATGTTGACGAACGACTTGAGCATCCGACCGGTCGAGATGTCCCAAAGAAACACGCGGCCGTCGTACCCAGCAGTCACGATGATCCGCCAGTCTGTCGGGTGGACGTCCATCGCAAAAACCGCGTTGATGTGGCCATTCTGCTTGGCGGCGTCGATCGCGCCCAAAGTCATCACAAGGTTGCCGTTCGACGGGTTCCACACCTTGATCCGCTGCCTCCAGTCGTCATCCACCGAGTGGGTTCCCGGTTTCACGCTGTGCAGTGTGATCAAGCGCTGATCATCGCGAGTCCACATGAGCGTGTCCACCGCTGGCCGCGCTTTCCGCCGCGTGTGCACTCCGTACAAGCGAGCAAGCGCGTCGTCATCATCCGGCTCCTCGGGCTCGAGGACGATACTCTTCATGCGGTGGTAGCTCTTGGTGACCTTCCAGATCCGCGTCGACCCATCCTTGATAGATGCTGTCGCGATCTGGTCCCCGACGTGGCTGAAAATAATGTTCGTGATCGGCCCTGTATGGCCCTTCAACAACGCAATAGGCTCGCTGTTCGGAAGGCGCGGGACGTCGCTGTCTGCTACCGTCACGGACGAGATGCCGCCCTGTGGGAGCTGAGGAAGTTGCGGTTGTTGAGGCACTTCCACTGCCCCTGCCACAACTGGTACTGGTGCTTGTCCGGGTACAGCTATCGGTCCTGGTGCCGGAGCTGCCGCTACTGGGACTGCTGCCGCCACGGGCGCTTGGACCGATGGGATCGCCTGCTGCGCATTGATCGCCGGGTTCGCAGGACCTTGCGGCTGCTCCGGAGTTACCAGCGCGGGAAACATATCCAGTCCCTGACCATCCAACTGCAGTTGCTGTTGCCCACCTTCCTGGGGAGCCAGATCCGCAGGAAGAAGAGGCTGTGGCGGACTCGGCTGCAACCCCACCACGCCGACGCCGGTGTCACCTTCGGCAGTTGGCCCGATGCTAATAGTCGTGTCTGGCTGCAGCACTCTTTCTCCTGGTTCATCCGTCGGTTGATAGCGAGGCACGACTGCCGGCGCATGAGGGTCCGAAAGGATTGACATATCCCACACTCGCGCAATGCCGTCTTCACCGCCTGTTACAACATAGTTGCCGCATCGACTACAGCACAAGCGAACTGATTAGCTGGGATCGGCAACAAGACGCCTCATCAACATTGACGTACCTGAAGCTCAAGCAGAGCACCTTGTTTGAGCGCGAACCCTGGCGCAAGCCGTGACTGAGCGAGTACATGGGGTGCAAGCTCAGGAGATACGCCTTCAACGCGAACAGCCGCTTTGCGGTTTGCAGTCTGGTCTCCGGCTCATCCACGCGAGGAATCTCGGGGAGAATGTAGCAGAAGCATCGCCCGTCATCCGACGCGGTGACGACCACGTTCTTCTTCGGGTGGAAGCGAACCGAGTTCACGATACTGCACAAGTACACAAACACGGGATGCGCACGGTCAGTATCATCACGATGAATACGACATCAGTAAGTCCATCGCGACATTTCTCGTACCTCGAGTGACCAAGCAGCACCGCCACGGGGGCCCCGGTGCTCAGCTCCCACACGCGAACCGTCTTGTCGTCCGACGACGACGCAAGAAGCGTGTTCGAGTCGTTGACTGCCAGGTCGGTGATGTTGCCAACGTGGCCGCGCAGCGTGAACTTCAGGTCCCCCGTCTCCAACGACCAGATTTTGATCAACCTGGAAACAATCATCAGAACCGAAGAGATCTTGTCAGTCAATGAGTCCAATACATGTACGATGGGTAGATCAGTACAAGGAAACACCATACCTGTCGTCTGCGCCCGTGATGACGAACTTGCCCGTCTTGTCGTATGTCAAGCAGTACGTCTGGATCTGAAGGTGCCCGTTCAACGTCTTGAGACGACGGATGCGACTGTAGACGTAGGCGGAAGGGAGCGCTGGCACGCGCTTGGAGCTGACTTCTCGGCGCTGCAGGAGCGACATTTGGTTGCGGCCCGTTCGCACTGTTGACTTGAACACGTGCGCACGCGACGCGCGCTCCGTCAGTTCTCGAATTTCGCTCTCCAGCGCGTCTCTCTCCTTGCGAAGCTGGAACAACTGTTTCAACGCGCGAACGTCGGCCGCCAGCGCCGTCACCTTGTCTGTCCCCGTCGTGAGCATTTGCGCGAGCAGGTCGACCGGCAGCAGACTCGCGTCTGGCACATTGGTGTACTGCTGAAGGCGCTCGTACTTGTTGATCACCTGCTGCACGACCTGCTGTGTCTTGAGGTTCCGGCGCAGCGCAAACAAATGATTCACGATCTTCTTGGCTAGTTGCATGCGACCGTCCTCCGATAGTGTGATGTGGGTCTTCGAGTCGACCCGCGACTTGAGCAGCAGCGATGTGGAGGTGGTGGCGACGTCGGGAGTGGGGCTGCTACTGCTTTGGCTATCATCTTGGCTGCGACCGACCACATTGCGCAGCAACTCCATCAAGTGTCCCGGCCGAATGTCGCGATGGCGCAGGCGATAGTCCTCGTACGTCGCGACCTTCTTCTGTCCGCGCCAGTCGACGCCCTCGCCCAGCAACTGGTGCGTCGACAGCTCGTCGATCAGCGCGCTCGCCGCGTTCTTGCACGCCGACCGTCGCTTCAGGAAGTCCGCGATCAGGAAGTACAGCTCTGAAGCAGGTGACACGCATCAGTTCCCGCCAAGGTAGCATGTCATTTGGGACGGCAAAGACCGCCGGCACGACCACTTCATACAACGTACCGGCCTCATCCTCACCGCTAGCGCCCGTATCTCTGCCCGCACTGTGTTCAGCACTATGACTCGCACGTCCACCGACCGGAGCGGCCTCGCTTCCGTTAACCGCCGTCGCACTAGCGGGGTTGAGATCGTGGCCCACGTCCTGGAGATCCACCCCGTCCTCCATCTCAATCCCACAGCGTTCCACCGCGGATCAACGGCTCAGACAACCAGATAGGGAGTAAGCTGAGTCGGCGTCTCGTCTCCCCTGTCCCTCCGCCGCGTGTTGCGCCTCGCGTTCGCGCCGCTCGTCGTCGCACCGGCGAAAAAGGACACCTGCTCGTTTTTCCGCCGAGTCTCCCGCGTTTTTTGCCTTTCGCGCGCCGGCCAGCCCCGCGCGCGCCAAGTGCGAACGTAGCGCGAACCTAGCGGGAGCGCACTCGGGTTACTCAATAAATGCGAATTGGTTACGTGTATTTAGAGTGGGTACGCTTTCAAATTTCATATGCAAAGGGGTTATTTATCGGTTACACACCTACCCCAGAGCGGTTGCAAAATAACCTTTTCCTCTGGTTACACCATGTAACCCAATCCACGTTGGGATGTTGCGGACATCACATGGCGCGAATGAACACGGTGGGCGGTCGCTGCTGCCGGTCGTGAGCGACGACCGCGCCACCAACAAAACGGAAGATGCGCTGCGCGAGGAGGCGTTGCAGGTTGAGCGCGCGAATGAGTCGTACCTGTGGCTGCTGGTGCTGGCGGCGGCCGCCGAGTGCGCGACCACGTGCTTCCTGCCTGAGCTCGCGTTCACGCATTGGCGACTGAACGCGAGCGCGACGGCGCTGAACTTCATCGGTCCGTTCCTCGACGGCCTCACGTATGGATATGAGGACCTACCGAAGCAAGGAGAGCCGTCCGTCGCCTGTCTGCAGTTCCGCTCCGCGTTCCTCGGGTACGGCACCAACGTAATCTATGTGTCATTCTTGTGCGAACAAAGGCGACTGACGACGATGCGCGTTCATGCGAACAGGGTATTCACGTCATTTTCCTTCATGGCGGACCACGCTGGCGACCTGAGCACGCAGATCATCGCGGCTGGAGTGTTGTACGTGTGTGCGTCGGTCGTTGGCGGCTGCTGGTGCTTCCTTGTAGGGAAGGCGGTCGTCCGCCCGGTGTTGACGTCCCCACCCATCGCGGGTCTCCTGCACACAATCTCGCATGCCAAAAAGCCGTCTCTACTGAGCACCTCGGTGGCTTTTATCGGCCTTTCGACGCTCCGAGCCGTGTTTGGGCCGCACGGGTTTGTCAGGTGCGTGCATTGTGTGGTCCCTGCGGTTGAAAGTTGAACCGGTGCAGTATTGGCAAAACTAACGCAGGCGTTTTTTTGTTTCCTTGTGCCGCTGTGCTAGAGACCCGAAGGACCCGCAGTTCGTTGGGCCGCTGCAAGTGGCCGACGGAGAGGAGCTGATGCTCGGCATCTTCATGTCGTGTAGCGCGATCCTGCTGTCTGACTACATCAACAGCGCGCTGCAGCCGGCGGGGCGGACGTGGCGAGCGACCCGGCTGTATCGCATCGACTGGGGCTGCCTCGCCTGCAACCTTGCTGCGTGCGTGTTCGTGTGGCTCGCCTACGGCGCCAGTCGGCTGTCGTCGCGCGCGCTCATCAACAACCTGCTGATCCTCAAGTTCGTGTCCTCGTTCTGCGGCTCCCTCTCGTGCTTCTCCGCCGCGGTCAGCCACATATCGGTACGTTACACGGACTTGAACATCACGAGTATCCTCGCTTCGCTGTCGCTCACCCACAACTGGTTTATGGTTGCTTGCCCTGCCTGTGCAGCGGCTTTGGGACGCTCAAGAGTACCGCGCGGCCGGCTGGAACCTCGCCCTGCACGTGCTCGTCGCCCTCGCGTTCATCCCGCTACTGATCAAGCAGGAACTCGCGCCGTCGCCCTGAAGGCTGCGTTAGGTTTGTATGTTGATCTTGCTGCGTTTGATTCATGACGTGTCCGCTCGCACACGTCGCATTGCACGTTGAAGCTGCTCCATAATTGATTTCAACCGTTATAATTGCTATTTCGTACGCCTTTTCAATGTTCTAGAACCCCTATGTGTCCCGAACGTCCCGTATCCAGCGTCCCGAACATCCCTAAAATCCCGTTTTTAACGCGAGGAGGCGGTCGGAACAGACCTCTTGGCGCCCACTCTCCAACAAGATCACGAAGAAGCAAGCCCGTTGTTTAGTGGGTGAAGGACTTCCAGGCGTTCGTTCCTGTCTATCTATCTAGCTGCCTAGACGACCGGCGGCCATGACGACGCGCGTGTATGTGGGCAACCTGCCCATGGACATCCGCACCCGCGAGGTGGAGGACATTTTCTACAAGTACGGGCGCATCCGCGACATCGACGTCAAGTTCCCGTCGCGCCCGCCGGCGTTCGCGTTCGTCGAGTTTGAGGACTCGCGCGACGCCGAGGACGCCATCCGCGGCCGCGACGGGTACGAGTACGACGGCGCGCGCCTGCGCGTTGAGGCGGCCAACTCGGGCCGCCGGGACCGCGGCGCCGGCAGCGCCAGCGGCGCGCGCTTTGGCCGCAATGTGCGCGGCTCGGGCGAGTTCTCCGTCGAGGTGTCGGGCCTGCCGGACCGCGCGTCGTGGCAGGACCTCAAGGACTTTATGCGCAAGGCGGGCGACGTCGTCTTCTCGGAGGTGGACGGCCGCGGCCGCGGCGTGGTCGAGTACGGCAGCAAGCGCGACATGAACTACGCCATCGAGAAGCTCGACGACACGGAGTTCCGCGGCCGCGGCGATCGCGCGTACGTGCGCGTCCGTGCCGCTCGCAGCCGCAGCCGGAGCCGCAGTCGGAGCCGCAGCCGTGGTCGGAGTCGTAGCCGCAGCCGCAGCCGCAGCCGCAGCTCGCACAACCGCTCGCGCAGCAAGAAGCGCAGCCGCAGCCGCAGCGGCTCGGCCCACAGCAAGAGCGCCGACAAGGACGACGAGCACAAGGACAAGAAGAGCAAGACGCGCAGCACGAGCCCCAGCAAGTCGGGCAGCCGCTCGCCGGACCGCAAGCCGCGCGACGACGACGAGGACAAGAAGAAGGCGGCGGACGAGGACGCGCCGATGGACGAGGCCAAGAACAAGACGGAGGACACGGAGAAGACGGAGGACAAGGAGAAGACGGAGGACCAGGAGAAGACGGAGGACCAGGAGGCGGCCCCGGACGCCAACGGTAAGACGGATGCAACTGAGTCTGATGGAAAGGAACCGACTGCCAATCAAGACTGGGCGTCCTTGAAGGACGAGGAGCTGCGTGAGGAGCTCAAGAAGCGCGGACTCGAGACGGATGGCGAGCGCGAGGAGCTGGTCCAGCGGCTGGAGGCGCACAAGTCCGAGTAGAGCGGTGGGCGGGGCCAAGGGCGAGTCGAGGAGCGGCGGCGACACGAGAGAGGACGGCATGGCGGTGGACGCTTCCTACTCCTTCCGGTCGGCTGCAAGCGTCCTCGGCGCTTGCTTTGGTTTGATCCGTCCCGTATTGTTGTGTTCTCTCCCTTTTCTCCTTCTCTGGGTGGTCACCATTCTCTCTCGTGCACGCTTCGAGCAAGGGCGTCTGTTGTGTTGTATGGATGCGGCCGCTCGCTCGATGACGACGACGCGCGAAGCGATCGACCGGACGACCGCGCGGAGCCTTCTTCTCCTTGCGTTCGCTGCTTCTCTGACGGCGGGCGGGCGGCGGAAGGGAGCGGCGGGAGCGGGCATCGTGATGATACAACTGGCGATAGGAGAACGTTGAGGAAGTGCATGAACGAGAAGGGCTAATAAACGAATCGAAACACCATTTCATTCCGAGCTCTGCGTCCAGTTCCGGTACTTCTACTCAAGACGGAGGATGGAGCTGGACGCCGTCGCCGATGGCGACAGGAGAGACGCGACGCAGTCGCCCAGCGCCTCGCCGTTGTACGACACGAGCGGCGAGATCTCGATCTGCTCGATGCGCTCCAGCGACTGAACGAACGCCTCGACCTTGGCGTCGTCTCCCAGCGACTTGGCGGCCTGGGTAAGCCAGGCTTTGGCCTCGGCGTGCATCATGGCGCGCGCGCTCTCTGGGGTGTCGTTGGCGCTGCCTGGCGCGTTCTTCACGGGCGCAAACTCCGTCTCGCGCGCGACGGACAGCACTGCCATGCGCGTCGACAGCGGGAACACGTCGAAGATGAAGGCTTCGAGCTTGATGCCCGAGTTGGTGTCGGGCACGATCGTCTCGCCGGTCGCCGGGTCGGCGATGGGGATCTTCTTGTTGGCCACGTGGAACGCGAGGCTCGAGTTGGGCAGCACCACGTCCATCAAGAAGTCCCTGGGAGTCATTATCAGGTGGGCAACGTGTTACAGAGTCTGTTACAGTAGACGTTCTTCAACTGGCGGCAGCAACGTACATGGTGTAGAAGTGATTGCAGATGTTGGCGGCCCCGAACGCGAGGCGGCCGGTGGCGGGGTCCACGCGCTCCGAGGCCGCGCGGTCCAGCTCCGAGTACTCGACGATGCAGAACTTGCCGTCCTTCCTGGCCACGACGCCGACGCTCTCGTCCGGCCGCGTCTTCCAGACCACCTTGTTGCCGCAGTCGGCGCGCTTGTCGATGCAGTAGCCCAAGAAGACGGGGTCCGCCGCCTTGCATAGCGCGTTGTCCACCGAGAACACGTGCAGAAACTTGACGCCGCCATCCTTGAGGCGCGTGAGGGCTCCGCTGCGCTCGAGCGCCTTGTAGATGCCTCCGTTGCCGTCGGACGCCGTCGCCAGCCTGCTCGAGCTCTCGAGCATGAGCTTCCCGTCCGTGGTGAAGCACGGCAGCGTGCCCTGCGGGAAGAAGAACACCTGCTGCTCTGACAGCCCGAAGAAGGCGTGCTCACGGAAGAACGCGATGGTCGCGTCGTGGTTCATGGCGCTCGTCATGACGTAGAACGGGATCTCACAGGGGTACTCGCTCGACTCGGACGGGAAGCGTTCCTTCGCGAGAATCTGCACGCGCACCACGCGCTCTGCGAAGAGCTGGAAGAGCGACTTGCCCGACGGAAGGTCGATGTCGTACATGCCCTTGGCGCCAGCAAAGCCCAGCCGCGTGCCCTGCCCGCCGCCCAGCACCAACGTGCACACCTGGCCTCGCGCCACGGCCTCCAGTCCGAGCGCGAGCCACCGCGCGCGCTGCTCGGCGCTGCACGCCTCGAGCTGGTCGGCGTCGTTCACGGGCTCAATGGCCGCTGCTTCGCGCTTGGAGCCGTCCGCGCCGTGCGCGCGAGTCGACGCCTGGAAAATGGACTCGAGCAGGTCCAAGTCGAGCCCGTTCAGCTGGACAAGAGCGCAGTTAGCTTCGCCCATGGAGGAGGAGACGGCCCCCACGGATGCGCGCACGCACCTGCTCGACCAGTTCGGTCACCTGCGCGTCCGTCAGCTTGCCTTCGTCATAGAACTACATTGTTCGACGCCAGCGCCACCATACGACAATGAGATGATAGCTACAAGGTCGGCCGGTCGGTCGCCTTGGTGACTCCCCCGACCGGACAACGAACGACACCACCGCCCCCACCTTCAGGACGTGCGCCTGGCCCTTGGCCTGCAGCCGCTGCACGAGCTCCGTCGGCACCGTGACGCGCGCCATTTCGTGTCGACTTCGCGTTCCAATCGCCCGCGTCGGGAGCGGCCGATATCGGAGTATGCTGCGAAGCATACGGTCGGTAGGTACTGTATCCGGGAATCTGTCGAAAATGGCGGCGTGATATGCATTTTATCCAATCAGCGGGGTTATTAGCAGTCAAGAAGATTATTTTGATCAATCAGTAAGCAGTAACATTGAATTTGGAGCTCCCCACGCCACGCCACGTCAGCCACGTCAACGACTGACTACAGTATCATTGATCCACCGCATCACCTTGTTACTGTACCATCGCTGATGGTTCTCGTGTCGCCTGCATCGTTTACACCTTGGCACTGTAGCTCAATACTCCTTGGTGATGAGGTCTTCACTGCCTCAAAGCTTGGAGCGCGGAGCATGTAACCTGTAGATGAAGTCGGCATCAGAAGCCAACTCACAAGCAAATGAGCGGTCGTTGTCGTCGTCGCCGTGTATTTCCCCTCCACACCGCCAATGACCGAAAAGCTCACTCTTTCAGTAGCTTCTCCAGGCGGATCTTGGTGATCTTGCTCTGCTCGCGCGCGGCGACCGCCAGCTCCTCCTCGGGCGCGTTGCCCTGCCGCGACTCGAGGATCGCGAGCATCTCGCCCGCCGACTTGCCCGTCGCGCACACAATGTAAATGTACCTGCAGAGTCCACCACCGCGCGGTGAGAAGTGGTGACAGGTCGTGTGAACAGCGACAGCGGGGCACGCAAGGCAGGTCACGCACCCAAACTTGTCAAAGTACTCGGCGTTGAGCTCCTCGAGCCGGTCCAGCACGACCTCGTCCGCGTTCTTCGTCGCCTGGACGTGTGCGTCAGCTCTTCATCTCGGCTTGTTTGGTAGTAGAGATGGTCATCGCCCCTACCTGTTGCTCCTGCGCCTCCCACTCGCCGATGGGCTTCTTGGCGCGCCCAATCTAACTCGAACAGCACTCCCGTTAGCAGCGTCGCAACAAGCGCGAGTACTACAACCGTTCAAAAGCGATTAGCGCACCCGTGGGTGGGCGGCGAAGGCCTCAAGCCAGTCCTCACGCCCGAGTTCTTGGTCGGCGGCGTCCGAGGCGCGCAGCAGGTCGTCAAAGTCGCGCACGGGCAGGCGCTTGGTCAGCTCCGCGACCCACTTGCGCGACCCGCAGCAGTGCAGCAGCGCCTTGTACAGCGCCCCGCCCTCAGCCAGCGCTTCACCGTCCGCCGCCGCGTCGTTCAGCACCGAGACGTCGACCATTTGCCCGCACACTCGCTCAGTGGCCTCCGCTTACTGAGAGAAGCGGTGAATGCGAGTGTTCCGCCGGTGAATGCGCATCGGGAGATCAACACATGCGTATAAACTCAAAGAGATCTTACGGTGCGACGTTGAAGTGGTCGCGTAAAACCTGCCAAATATTATACATGTGCACAATTCGAAACGGATGGATCCTCGCCTATCCATCCACGCATGGCTAGCCGAGTGCTGCTCGCTGCTCCGCTCCCGACTCGAGACGGAGCCCCACCATTTCCGCATTTGCCTCATCTAGAGCAAGCAGCCTCTCGATCGCCATGGACCTCGTGCTGGAGCTGGCCGACCACTACGTGTTCGACTCGGTCTACCCGACCGGGTGGCCTCGCGACGACCTCGCGCGGCAGTCGCTCTCCATCACGGCCATCACGCTCGTGGGCGGGTACTTCCTCTACTTCTCGGGCGCGGGTATGTCATACTACTTGCTGTTCGAGAAGCAGCTGATGAAGCACCCGCGGTTCCTGGAGAACCAAGTGCGGCTCGAGATCGCGCAGTCGGTGCGGTCGATCCCTGTCATGACGCTGCTGGCGCTGCCCTGGTTCCTCGCCGAGGTGCGCGGTCACTCCAAGACGTACACCGACTGGGGCGAGCGCGGTTGGGCGTACACGGTCTGGTCCGTCGTGTGGTTTGTGCTGT
Organism: Phytopythium boreale; assembly: GCA_023338115.1. Classification (NCBI taxonomy): domain Eukaryota; phylum Oomycota; class Peronosporomycetes; order Pythiales; family Pythiaceae; genus Phytopythium; species Phytopythium boreale. Next base: position 1,218 of record JAADYG010000559.1, on the reverse strand, counting down.
TCACCGACATGCTCATCTACTGGTTCCACCGCTGGCTGCACCACCCGCTTGTGTACGCGCCGCTGCACAAGCCGCACCACAAGTGGATCATCACGACGCCGTTCGCGTCGCACGCGTTCCACCCGGTCGACGGTTACATCCAGAGCCTGCCGTACCACATCTTCGTCATGTGCTTCCCGATCCACCGCGGCCTGTTCCTTGCGCTGTTCCTCGCGGTCAACTACTGGACCATCAGCATCCACGACGGGATCCACCTCGCCAACAACTGGTGGATCAACGGCGCCGCGCACCACGCCGTCCACCACGAGAAGTTCGTCTACAACTACGGCCAGTACCTGACGCTGTGGGACCGCCTTGGTGGCTCCTTCCGCCAGCCTCCTGCTCCTGCCGACGCCGACGGCACGGCCGTCAAGAAGCAAGAGTGAGGTGAGCGAGCATGTGGTCGAGCGAGCCGCCTCTATTTAATAGGGGTGACGGTGCTGCTTATGTATTCATGAACACGAAGGTGGTTGCGTTGCTGTGCGGTTACGCTTCGCGATGATGTTGTTGCGGCATCACTTGGTTTGAAGGCGACGGCGCTTTTACTGTATAGATTAGTCAACGCTGATCACTTTTGTCTGCGTTGCTGTATCGCTGTCACGAGTGAAGCCTAATGTCCCAGCGCGAGCGCCGATTTTCGAACGAAATGCCTGGTCACGGTGACCGTCACCAGGGTGTGATGCATCTCATCCATCACGAGGAGCCGCAATCCACGCGCAAAGAACGGGAAGCGCGTGCCTGATCCGGTTGAATCAGCGCCGGCCTGGCAAACATGCCTGAGGATCCGCCCGCGTAATCTGTCAACATGTATCCATTCCTGTGGTGCCTCCAGATTCACATATAAACTATCAGGATCGTCACGGTACAGATTTGGACTCAAAAATATGACGCGATAGGTTTTTTTTTGTGAAGTATTGAACTGGTCCGGACACAATCCTATGACACCACCACTAAATGCTCTATTTCAGCCAATCATAATCAAAATTCAGCGCATTTTTATTTGCTGTGAATTGCGCTAAAATCACATGAACATCGTGACGGAGACGTCATCGCGCTTTATTTTTACACCACCGACTGGGGTTCAATACCCTCATGCGTCATGGAAAGTTAAGTCGCCTTGACAGGCGAAACCTTGGTGCCGGGGTTCCAAGGGCAGTAGGTGCACATACTGACGTCCCC
>JAADYG010000558.1:0-21251 GCA_023338115.1 Phytopythium boreale | reverse complement strand
TATACCTGGACGCACTCACGTTCAACGACAGTCTGTAGGACGAGCGCGCGGAACGCTCGAGCCGCCTCCGCCGCGTCGTTCGGCGTCGTCTGGCCCTGCCTTGTCCGAGCCCGGACTGACATTTTGTTGCGCCGCAGGAAGGGTCGAATCCACGTGTTGGATGCGCAGAACACGTCGGCGACGTCGGTCTCAGCCGCGACTTCTAGCGCTTTCATTTGAACCATCAGCGTCGACACCGGGGCCCCCTCCTTTCTCACCGAGTTGATCCACATGGCGATCTGCTCCTCAGCCTCAGGCGGCAAGATCTTGCCGTCACCTATGCGCCGCATATTACGAAGCCGGCCACGTCCCGCTTCACATGCCGCACGAATGGTGTGAGACTGTCCACGCACCCACTTTCCGCTCTGTTTTCGCTTTTGCGGCCAGTCCTCGTCCGACAAGCTGTGGTAGAACTTCGCTTTAACGTCCTTGATGGAGTTGCCGGCAGCGATAAAGTTGAGGACCTTGTTCTTGTGATCGTAGTCGACACTCTTCCGCGTGTACACCTTCGGCCGCTTGCCATTTCCATTCACACACGGCCGTACCATGGTGACCGCAACGACAAGGCCGGAGGGCGTATGGAGTTCAACACTGCTCCGCTCCGTTTTGCTGCTGCTGAAATCTAAAATTAGCGTTGCCGTCTGATTTGTCGGCTGTTTTCAACTCGGCGTCTCATTGGGCAAACTGGAGACGGCCCTTAGGAACAATCGGCCTTAGGACTAACATTATACGGTATTTATTCCTTTGCGTTTGCTCTTAAAGGAGGTCGAAGCCTGCGCATGCACCACATGTATGATACAGTGCATTTCGACGAGAAATGGTTTAACCTGTACAAGACCTCCACCAGTACTACGTGACGAAGGGCAAACTCGTGCCCTACCGGTCGTGACCTAACCGACGCTACGTTGGGAAGGTAATGTTTCTGGCGGTGGTCGCCCGTCCGCGTTACGATTTCGCGCGAAAAACGCACTTCCACGGTCGAATTGGCGTTTGGTGATCGTCGAGTACGAGCCAGCGAAGCGTAGCTCCGCCAACCGCCCGGCCTGCACCATCGTGATGAAGAACGTGAACACGACGCGGGAGATCTACGTCGCGATGCTCAAGGAGAAGGTGTTTGCTGCCATCAGGCGTTTGTGGCCAGGTAATGACGAGTGTAATATCGTTTTGAGCTCTGGTCTTTTATTGTATCGTGATCCTTTTCTGTAGGCTGGTTATTTTATTGTATCATGATCCTTTTCTGTAGGCTGGAAGTCTCTGCGTCAAGGCAACAAGAAAATGCCGGCCCACACGTCGCGGAGGGCAACAAGGACATCATCGACGCAGGTCTCGCCAACGGGTGGACCATCAAAATGCCACGCCAACCGCCGCGGTCGCCTGACATGAATGTGGTGAATTTTAACATTTTTAATGCCAGTACTGATGGCCTTCTAACAACCTAGATGACCTGGTTGTTGCTGTTGAGTCCGCTTCTAAAAGCGTTCCAGCACCAACCGTTGATAAGTGTTTCGTTACCTTACAAAAGGTACTTCAGTGTATCATTGCTTGCGATGAAGGAAATGATTACAAGCTTCTTCGTGTACGCAAGGAGCACATCGTTCGAGGCTCGGCTGCCCCTGTCGCATTGCCAATTTCGAGAGAAGTTGTGGTTGCTGGCGTGCGCAGACTTCAACACTAAACACTCAATAAAACAACGATTTTTCATAATATTTAGCTAATTTGATGCACTAAACTTTTTTTTAGGTTAAATATTACCATTAAAATTTGGATGCATATGACTGGACAACGTAAATCCAAGTTAACCTATCATTGACAGATTTCAACGTATCAGCATGAAAAACCTTACTCCAAAAAAAGGCCAGCTTCCCCCTTAAATAACAGATATAGCTTAATCTGTCGATACCAGCAAAAAGAGAGGACATGAAAACGCTTCGACTCCAATTATTACTGCTAATATCGCTGAAAAAAAGATGATATTACGAAAATAAAAGCTTAGCAGCTTCTGAAAACGAGTGTCATGTCCTTGAGTTAAATTGCTCAAATTGAGCGTTAATGCGACGAAAAAATATATGAGAAGACGAAGCAAATTCCGCGCTGTCGTCCCATGCTTCGCTTGCCGCGAAATTCGATGTCGTTTTTTGTGTGGACGAAAAACCCGGGTGGGCATATTATTATCGTGGATCAGAGAAGTAATTTTTTGGATAGATTTTTAGCCAATCATATTCCTCGCCTCGATATGTGGACGCTAGCATTTTCGAAAAAAAATTTTTTTTTTCCAGACGTGCACTGCAAATCCTCTCGCCAGCGCGGCAACCGCGAGAGCCCGGCTGTGGCGCCATTGCCAGTGGACAATTGAAGGCCCTACCAGGTAGGAAATAGAGAAGCACAGGTAGGCTACATTGTACTTCTCTATTTTTGGTTACTGTACAGCAGTTGATTTTCTCTTATTCGTGGAAGTATCATGATCGCTGTCTGTATTGTGGACTACCGTAATAGTGTGTCAGAACTATGCGTTGGATCTTGTGCGTGGTGTTATGGATTGCCGACCGCTTCGATGCTGTACACCAAGCACCGTTACACCTTTTAATCTTCAGGTGCGTTGTGCAACCACGCCGCGTGCATGACGCAATATGTCACCTCGCGACTAAATGGCTGCTGTACTGTACACTTACCCTGCCAAGAGATGAGTGCAACACGTTCGCTAGATGCCGGATGAGTGGTTGCAGTTGCGGCTTGCACCTGGAGCGATCGCATCCGCTTCGATACACCGTACGTTCTGCGATACTCGGCCGCCGAGTCTCCAACGGGCGCCGGCTGCTGCTCAAGAGCGGGGCGGCAAGCCATCACGGGGCCGATCGGCCGCGACAAGGGTAATGTTTAACCGGTGATTTAGCGTTTCGAGCACAGCGTTACATAGCGCACGGCAACCACACGAACAAATAATAATAACGCGGGCTGTCGAGTGTGAATCTCCATCCGGTATACTGGACTGCAATTGTGTGGAGCTCGGCCGCCCTCTATAGGTAGATTGCAGCGCGTGCTCTGTCCCTATCATTTCGATCCACACGCGCGCTAAACTTGATTTGTCCAGGACACGCCGATTTGAGACGGTGTCGCCCCCCGTTTTATTGTACGACAGAGTGGGAATTGCTTCAGTTTTGGGCTCCTTCAGTTCTGAAGATTGGTGCGTCCCGTCTATCTCGCTAGTCTTTACGCTGGCTGTGCACACCGTGCTGTCGTGTGCTCAGGAGATGGGACCGCGGCCTTCGTGCGGGAAACCGCGGGCGGAGCGTCGACTAAATCGCCTCAATTTTAATTAATTCCGCGCCTAAAGCGATCTCAGCAGACAAGGGATGACAGTGGGCGAGTCAGCTTTGATTAAACCACTTTCCCAGTTACTCGACCGACTACACAGTGTAGAAGTAGCTTCTTCAGATGCGAAGAAGACACCACAAGACGGTGGTCCGGTATTATACCAGGTACCTGGTAGTAATGAATCACTCGCTGGCTATGCCAAAGGAAGGTCTCAGCACCCGCTTTCAAGCTTGAAAACTGCCAGCTTTGCCATTCCGAAGGTCGCTTTTTGGTTTACGCGGACGCGCAAACATCGAGCGGCAGCTCCTTGCCGCCTTTCCGAAGGTCAGGTCCCGCGTTTGCGCATGTCTTTATTCTTTTGGCATCCAAAGTCTGAAGGCAGATGGTCCGGGCCCCCCGGCGCAGTCACCTCCTCGCGCTGTCTACGTCCACCAGCTCCCTCGCTCCTCGTCAAAGCCGGGGCAAGCTTGAGAGTGGCCGGTCCGCTCGAGTCACTCGTCCCACAGCATCTACCTCAACCACGATCTCTCGAGTGTACATTCGCACTCGTGGTCCACAACTCGCTCCGTTACACCACCAGTCCCAGTGCCGGTCCTGGAGCCCGGGACCGCCGCGAGCGCTGTACCGGGGCGACCCATCGCACGGCTCGCGTTCATTTCGTGCACGCGGCGGCCAAACGCGCGAGCTTTTCTTCAATGTAGATGGGCCCCAGAGCCCCTCGTTATGCACGCCTTGGGCTCCGCCCACGTCGCTGCATCAGCACTCCCTGCGGTGGTATGGGCGGGCCAGGTGAAGCTCCAGGTGAAGCTCCTGCGGACAAGTCAAGCGGTCGATCCCCAGCGTCATTCGCGAATTCTTCTCGTCGAGCACACACGTTCATTTCCTGCCTCCTCGAGAAGATGGCGCTCCAGTCTCCGTCCGCGCACCAGTCCCCGTCGGCCTACGCCCAGGACACGACGCCGACCGTCCAAGTCAGCAACAATGCGCTGGTCGACGTCGAGGAGGCCGAGCTGCGCAAGGCGCTCAAGCCCACGTGGCTGCTCTACACGAGCTGCTTCCTCGGCCTGGTGCTGCCGCTGCAGTACGGCTGGTCCACCTCCCAGCTCAACTTCTCCAAGTTCAACAAGGAGAAGGACTGCAACGCGCGCCCGGTCGCCGAGGGCACGTGCATCATGTTCTCCGGCCACTCCAAGCTCGAGTGGACCTTCGTCGTGAACGCCTGGATCTTCGGCGGCATGCTGGGCGCGCTCTTCGTCGGCAAGCTGGCCGACAAGCTGGGCCGCAAGCGCGTGCTCGTGTACAACTGCGGGCTCATCATCATCGGCGCCGTGCTCCAGGCGAGCGCGCTCAACCTGTGGCAGTTTGTTGTCGGCCGCCTCATCGCCGGTCTGGCCTCGGGCGCGACCACTGGCAACCTCGGCAGCTACATCAACGAGGTCGCCCCGCCGCACCTCCGCTCGATGCTCGGCGTCATCCTCCACAGTGGCATCACCATCGGTATCCTGCTCGTAGCGACCACGTTCTTCTACCTGGACTTTGAGGACGGATGGCGCATCATCGCGGGCTTTCCGGTCGTTCTCGCGGCCATCTTCCTGACCCTGTCGCCGTTCTGCATGGTCGAGTCCCCCGTGTGGCTGCTGCTCAAGGGAAAGCGCCAGGAGGCGGAGGAGGTCCTCGCCCGCCTGTACGGCGAGGAGAACGTCCAGATGGCGCTCGGCTGGATCGAGTCCAAGCGCAAGATCGACGCCGAGATGCAGTCGAGCTGGAGCGAGGCCGGCCACGAGGTCGTGCGCGATGGCAAGGGCGTGCCGTTCGCGGAGCTGCTCAAGCCGCAGCTACGCCGCCAGTTCATCATCGCCGTCGGCCTCGCGTGCATGCAGAAGATCACGGGCATCAACACCGTCTTCTACTACTCGTCGGACATGTTCACCGCTGCGGGCCTCACGAACGGCCGGCTGAGCACTATCCTGATCGACATCGTAAACATGGTGCCGACCCTGGTCTCGGGCTTCTTCTCGAGCCGCTTCGGTAACCGCACGATGCTGCTCGCTGGCGTCTTCGGCATGCTCGTGAGCGCCATCGGCATCACGCTGTCGCTATCCTACGACCTGTCGGCGCTCACGATCGTCTTCATGGCGCTCTACGTCGGCTCCTTCGGCATCAGTCTCGGCCCGCTCCTCTACGTCGTCATCGCCGACATCTTCCCCGACTACGCTCGGGCCACCGTCACGTCGATCGGCGTCATGGTCGCCTGGCTGGCCAACCTCATTGTCGGCATCGGCTACCCGTACATCTCGACGGCGCTGGACAACCTGGCCTACCTGCCGTTCGTGTGTCTGCTGGCCGTGTCGTTCGCCTTCGTGTACTTCCTAATCCCCGAGACCCAGGGCAAGACCAACGACGAGATCCAGGGCGAGTTCCGCGCCATCCGCCGCCAGAACCGTCAGTAGGGCGGCTCTGAGCGAGTTAGTGAGCTCTCGTAGTGCATGAGAGCCTGTGTTTGTTTGGTCAAGAGCGCCGCTGTAGTCGCTAAAATGAAGCTCTTGCTTGGTCACACACACACTTATCTAATGGAAGCGACTCGCCCTACAGAGAGCCCGAGGGAACGACCCCGTGCGCCTTGGTGACGCTCGACAGCTTGTCCTGCGACGGCGTCACGCGGGCGGCGTGGTACATGATCGGCCCGTGCTTTGCGGTCGAGCGTCCGTCCGAGATGAGCTTGTGGTGGTCGGGCAGCGTCGGGCCGGTCGTCGTGTCGCTCTTCCCTTTGTCGTGGGTGTCGTCCGAGTTAGTGGACGAGCCGCTGTTGGCGCTCGCGTCCTCCTTGTGCCGGACGATCTTGGGGACGAGCATGAGCGCGACCACGGACAGCGTGGCGATCCAGAGCACGCCGGCGAAGAACACGTAGAACGTAGCCGCCGCGAGCGGGACGAGGTAGGCGAGCGGCAGCGCGAGGAAGCAAGCGATGGCCACCACCACGGAGGACGCGAAGATCCAGATGGACTCCTGGAAGTCCACCGACACCTTCCGCACGAGGAAGGAGAGATAGAGCCCTGTGCCGAGCAGCACGGCCTTCCAGAACATGAGGATGGCGCTGAAGATGAAGCTGGACGACGTGCACGCGGTCGCCGAGACGGTCTCGAACGACGGCAGGTCCGGGATGGTGTGCTCCATCTCCTTGGCGGACGGGAAGTCGACGACGAACCACACGAGGAGCACCAGCGCGTCCACGAGCAGGAAGGCGTCCAGGATCTTGAACATGGTGGCCGTCGGTAGCACGATCCGCTTCATGCTCTTGGACATGAAGAGGCGGTAGACGCGGAGCGACTTGACGATGAGTGAGCCGAAGATCATGGTGAAGCCCAAGGCGATGGCGGTGGGTCGCGCACCGCACAGGAAGTCGGTCGGCTCGCCGGCGTAGAGCAGCACAGCGGTGCAAATGAGCAATGCACCTACGAGCATCACCTCGAGGAACTCGAACTGCGATCGGCGGATGATGGGGACGTTGCGGTGTCTGAAGATGAGGACCATGGCCGCGACGAGGGTCGCCATGACGATGGAGGTGATGACGGCGACAGCGATGAATGCGCCCGCATTGGTCGGCATGTACTCGCAGTCGGCGTACATAGCCCCTCGTAGGCCTGATCCCTCCTGTGAGCTGTCGCACTCGAGTGACAGGGAGGAGTTGGCTGGGTCTGGCAGCTTCCACTCAAACGCTATCGCTCGTTTGCCGTTGCTCAGGCATCCTTTGCGACCAATTGCGAGCTTGATTGGCCGCACACCGGTCGAGCAGTCAACCACGCTAGCCGCATGCCCGTGTTGCTCGTGAGCATATCACAAGACTCGCTTGTCAGCAACTTGTCGGGCAACGCAAGGAACCCACCGTCGCAGACGTACGACAGCGATTCGTTGGCCGGGTTCGGCACCTTCCACTCGAACGAGATCTCTCGGTACAGACCATCGCAGCCCGAAATGTTGTAGTCCATGTGCTCGATCGTGCACTCCGGCAGCGGATCCAGCCACGTCTCCCACGCGGCGTAGTTGTCTCGGACCCACGCGCACGCCGCGTCAAAGTGCGGGTCGTCCGATCCTGACGACGAAGCGTTGGCCAAGGCCACGTACTGCGACAGCAGGTCGCTGAGGTGGATGTCTGTGACGCGGAACCTCGTAAGCAGGCGTGATATGGGATCGTTGCTCGCGTCCTGGTCCAGGACCACGGACGCCACCTTCTGGAGCACGTCTTCCGGCTTCTCACCGACCACCCCAAACGTCCGGTTGCTCGGTGCGTCGTATCCGCTCTCGCCAAAGTAGGCGGCCGAGTCGAAGGCGGCGTCGGCGCTGGCCATGCGAGGCAGTAACACGCGCTGGAGGAGACCAGGGTACCGCTGCAACAACGGGTAGCGGACGCTTAGGTAGACGAGCGCGCCCTTGCCGCTCTCGTACATGGCGACCGCGAACCGCTCGAGCGTCTCGCGTCCGACAAAGCAGAAGTAGGCCGGGATGGCGAGGTTGGACAGCAGCGACTCGACGTATCCGTACGTCGACCGGTAGCTGTCGATCACGACGACGACGCACTCTCCTCCCTGCTGCTCGCGCTCGTAGCACGCGAACGACCTGGAGCAGTGGTCGCGGCAGCCGAACGTGTCGTCTGCGCAGTAGGTCTGGCTTGGCGGGAAGAAGTCGGCGTTATCTCGTAGGTTGGACTCGGCGTGCGCGTGGATGAGGTCGCTGTCGTTGCGGTAATCTCTCCAGTAGTCGGCGAAGAACGCGGGTGAGAGCTCCAGCCCAGCGTTGACCACATCCACTGTCGTGAAGACGGCCTTGCTGTCCGTGACGCCGACGCTGCCGACCGTGAGGTAGTCGCCGCTCGCAGTGGTGATGTTGGACGGGACCGCAAGGCTGATGTGCGTCGGCGTGCACTGTCCCTGTGCATGGGCGAGCGACAGTCGGCTGGTCGTGTCGAAGACGTTGGAGGTGCTGTACAGCGACACGTTGTAGCCCAGCTATCGGTCGTCATATTCGCGTGCGATGTTAGTCGAGGCCATTGATTCTAAACGACGGGATGCAAGCGACGCACCGTCTCGGCGGCTACGATGGCGAATACCATCGTCAAGAGCGTCTGCGCGTCCTCGTCCTGCACGAGTTCGATGACGAGCGACCCGTCGATCAGCCCAGAGGTCAGTACCTGGCCCGAGACCGGGTCCACCGTCGCCCGCGGACCGAAGACGGCGTCTCCGTCGGGGACGCAGTCGCCTTCGAACGCCATCGGACTCGCCGTTCTCGCGTCTTGAAGCTGTGGGAGGACAAACAAAGCAGAATGCTCGCAGGTTTAGACCGGATTGAGGTACGTTCTTCGCTTGGACCCGGGCGATCGTACCGAGTAGCGCGGGTGTTCGAGCGCAGCGTGTAGGAACGGGCACATGAGGCTCTGGGTGGGCGGTGGTGACCGCCGCGTGGCCGATACGCCGAGGGTTCGCTCCATGGACGCGACCCACTCGTCCGTGAGACAGGATCCGAGGCGCTGGGTAGGCGACGAGAAGCTCGCTGCAACAGCCATTGCACAGCTCCATACGGCTGTGACGGCCAGTGCCGACAGCAGTCGGCACATTGGTTCTCGTCAATTGCTGGTGATAAAGCCGTACTTCTTCGCTTGACTTGCTGCTCGCTCGGGTGGTCTGCGACTGCCACCACCACCAATTGCAGCGCCTGCGCTGGTGAGTGTTGATAGGCCGTCGAGACTGCAGCTACATTCCCAAGATAGCCACAGTGTACTATAGTTAGCTTCGCGACAATGGAGACGGCGACACACCTCGCTTAAGAATAGAAAAGGATCGGCAGGCCGCGCACAGCACAATGCACTCGACGCGACCCCAACAATCCCTTCAGTTCCTTACGCCAACTGGTTCAACTTGTCCGATTCATACAAATAGTTCATTCAACCGCTCTCATTTCCTTGCGTGATGGATTCATTTGTCTGAACAACCACGTTTGTGTCACCGTCACCATCCGCTAATGTCCGGATATTCGTTCTGACAGTCAAATGCCTCCATATAAAATATCGCATTTCTTACGGTACTCCCTCCTTTCCCGCCCCCGGCCCGCTTCCCCCCCCCCCCCCTCTTCGCTCCCCACACAGTAATATCAAGGAAGCAGCGACAGCGCGCGAAAACGCGAGAAAGGCGCGGCGTAACTCGATTCTTCGGGCTTCCGGGGCGGACAGGGGCGAGTCGGCGCGTGCACGTGGGCGTTCCCGTCACGCGCGACTAGTTGAGCGCTCTCGGCCGCGGTCTTTATACATGTGGGGCGGCGACAAGGGCGGCGCGCGCGACCAAAAGAAGCCGGTGCGTATCTCTTCTCTAGGGAACCGCGGTGGGTGATAAACCAGCGCGCGCTAACGTTTCTGGGGGCGGACTCGCAGACTCACACGGCAGCGCACCCGCACACGCAGTCGTCGGGCTGCGTCGTGTGCGGGCTGGACCAGAACGGGGACAGTATCCTGCTGTGCGACGGCTGTGACGGAGAGTACCACACATACTGCCTAGTGCCGCCGCTCTCGGAGATCCCCGCGGGCGACTTTTACTGCAAGAAGTGCACGGAGGCCAACCTGGCGGCGCAGCGCAAGGCCGGGATCGCCGCGGCGGCGGCTGCTGCGGCTGCGGCGGGAGGAAATTCACCAGTGGCGGCCGCTAGTCCGGTTGTGGCGCTGGCGCCCAAGCCCGACGAGGTGCGCGACTCCAAGTACCGCGGCGTGACCAAGATCACGACCAAGGGCGTCAAGAAACCGTTCATCGCCAAGCTCTGGCAGGGCACCAAGTACGTCCAGCTCGGCGTGTTCGGCAGCGAGATCGAGGCCGCGCACGCGTACGACAAGGCCGCGCTCCAGCACTACGGCAAGAGCGCGCAGCTCAACTTCCCGCACCTCCACGACAGCTTTATCCGCCCGCAGACGTCGTTCGCGGCGAGATCTCCTGCTTCTGTCACTACTTCTGCTGCTGCTGCTCCCAGCGCGGCACCCACCGCGGCGGCCACGAGTTCGCATCATCACGAACCCATGTCGGGACGCGGACGTGGCAGGGGCCGAGGACGCGGGCGCGGTCGTGGGCGAGGAAAGCGACTACAGGAGTCACCGGATCCGCATGGCGGCAGCGACAGCGCACCGTCGACGCCTGGAGGCACGCTGAAGCGCCGCAAAACGACGCCCGACCACGCTTCGACCGACCCGAAGGCGTCCATGGTGCCCACCAAGAAGTATCTGGGCGTGCAGGTGCATCGTGTGTTTGCCCACGCGCAGATTGAAGTGAAAGGGAAGATGGTGAACCTGGGCACGTTCCCGACGGCCAAGGAAGCGGCCTTGGCGTACGACAAAGCGGCGCTCAAGAATTTCGGAGGCAAGATCGGAGCGAGCGATGCCAGACACGAACAAGTCTTGCTCAACTTTCCGGAACAGCGTGACGAGCTGCTGAAGCAGTTGGCCGAAGAAGAGGCTCGGAAGGCGTCAGGTCTGCCAGGCGCTGCCCCGCAGGCTCCATCAGCGTCGAACCCGTCTGGAAAGAGCAGTGCCGGCGCAAGTTATGCGAGCCGAAGCACGCAACATGCCAAGTACAACCTGTCGATGATGAAGCTCAACAACTGGGTGTCGAAACTGCAGCGATCGGTTAAACTGGTTGAGGCGTCACAGCGTGTTCAGTGGCGACCAGACGCGTCCCAGATCAAGAGCGAGGAGCAGCAGGAGGAAGGAGAAACCGCAGGCGTGCCGTCGTTGGTGAAGAAGGAGGTGTTTGGCTCGGGTCCTGTCATCAAGAAGGAGTTCACGAAGCGCGATCAGAAACTGCGTGAAAGTGCGTCGCAAATCGAAGACGCCGTCGCGCTTCTTGTTGACGAACTGCGGGTGTACGCCGCCAACGCTCCCGTGGATCCCTTCTTTCAGCCTCCGCCTCGCTGTTCAGTGGTATGGGACTTGCTGTCGACATCTCGGCATTTGAAGCTGATTAGTTCTATCAGCGAGCTGGCCAATCTCAAGATTATGCCCGACGACGACGCCAAGGGCACAGCGGACGGCGAGTTCGAGAGCAGGCTGCAGAGCGTTGTGGACTTCCGCGCGCGTCTCCAGATGTCAAGTACGAATGAGAAGCAGAAGCTTGTCACACTCACTCGCGATATGGATTCGAGCTTGATCTCGGCGGATGGAACCCCCAAGAGTGTACCTGATGAGGATAAGGAGAGCTCGATCGCCAAGCTTCTTCGTGAAGCCAAGTACGTCAAGCGAATGATCCAAGTCAAGAAGCCGACGCCTCCCCAGACCGAACCGTCCACTGAGACCAGAGCGAGTGCTGCTGAGGAGGAGAAAAGTACCGAGAAGGAGAAGGCTGCGGAGAAGGAAGACGTTGACGAGGGGAAGAAAACAGAGGAGGCGGAGTCTTCCTCTGCTGTCGAACAACACAGGGAAGCGAAGGACGAAGAACAAGCTCCTCCTGCGACAGCGGAGGCAAACGCGGAGGCTGAGACCAAGACGCAGGTGGCGACGGAGTCTGCCGCTGAGTCAAAGGATACGGCCGTCGTTGAAGAAGAGACCAAGGCTTCTGATGACTCTGAAACCACTGCCACCGTTCCTGAGCCTGCCGCTGAGCCCTCGGAAACGGCCGATGCCACGAACGACAAGCCAGACTCAAGCGCAGACTCCGCGGACGTTGAAATGACCGAGGTAGACGTGAAGAAAGAAATCATCGAGGCTGCGACAGAGCAGTCAACTGATACCAATACAGCGGCCGAGAAGGTCGCTACCACCACGCCCGCTCCTGACCAAGCCAAGTCCAACGAAGAGGGGCCCGAAGAAACCGAACAGATTGTCGCGGTTGAGGAGAGCTACCCAGTCGACAAACCGAGCGAGTTTGAGTGGGAAGTCCAGCTGTGCTTGGCGATCTCTGTACCGGAGCCGTCAGACTCGAAGGACGCGGAGGACGCGACTCCGGCCAAGTCTGTGTGGCGCCTGCTCCCGTTGGAAAGCGACACCGGCGAGTTTATCGAGGATGTTGTCCTCACGGCCGAAGAAGTGGACGAGATGCAAATTTCCGAGGACGAAGTGTGCTCGTCTAGCGCCGCTCTCGACGGAAAGACACCGTGGATGCAGCATTTGCGTCAGCTCCACGCCCAGGAAGCGGTGATTCGCCAGCGGATTCAGCGCGAGACCAACCACCAGCACGCGCTGCAAGGCATCATCAAGATCGAGCAGGAGCGGCTGGACAAGTTCTCGGCGGTGTACCGCAAGGCGATGGGCGCGATTTCCAATAAGACGACGGTGTCGCTCAAGAACCATGCGCGTGTTAGCCAGGACTCGGCCATCGTGGAGCTGATGACACGAACGTTTGACCCGATCCTGCAAAACTTGCTCGGCAACTGCGAGAACGCGCTGCTGCACTGCTTCCACAAGCTGTCGGCGCGGTTCGAAGAGTTTGAGCAAGAGTTCAACTACTATCGCAGCGCGCTGATCAGTCTGACGAAGTCGACGGCGGCGACTACTGTCAAGGCGGAGGAGGCATCAAGTGCTGAAGAGAACCATACAACAGATAATGACGAGGTGACGGTCAAGCGGGAGCTTATCGCCGAGGCGACGGGCGATCCGTCCGACGTGTCAATGGAGGCGGCCGACGCAGGTGAAGCGAGCGAACTCGAGGACAGCGACGGTCTGCGCCAGGCTTACATTTCCTTTTACGTGGAGGAGATGGAGGCGCTGTGGAAGGAGAGGAGCTCGTCTCTCGAGATGGTGCAGGCGATTCAGCGTTCGCTCGACCAAAACGCCGAAGCTACTGCTGCTGACTCCAGCGCGACTGCGCCGGCGAAGCACCGAGAAGGGTGGGGCAAATTTGAACGCGAGGAGGAGCTCCGCGAAGAAATCGACAAGTGCCTGACGCAGTGGAAGCAGGTGGCGTGGCCGACGGAGTTGACGGCGACTTTCTTGGCGCCTGCGCCGACATCAGTTGCTGCGCAGGACGTGAAGGAGGAGCAGGCACTGGCTACAGTGGTCGACATTGATGATGACTCTGAGCTGTTCTCGGCTAGCAGTGTCATGGCGGAGCTGCGGAAGGTCATGATTGATCTCACTCAGGAGCAGCCGGCGGCGCCCGTCAAGGTTGCGCAACCTTCTACGTTGGTCGTGTACCATCCAGCGTTCATTGATCACCAGACGCCGAAGGACCACCCCGAGTGCCCCGAGCGGTTGACGGTGAGTTGAAAACGTTGCCTAGTGGCAGAGGATCTTGCTTTTGACAGTTGCTAACCTTGTGTCGTCTATTTCTCGCAGCGTGTCATCAACATCCTGGCCAGTTTGAGCAAGAAGCACCAAGAAACGCTCAAGATCGATCGCCTGACGATTTCTCCAGAAGAGCTTTGCCCGCCCGAGACGACGCTGCTGATGGTGCATTCCCCCATGTACCTGCGCCAGCTGAAGGAGCGCGCGAGCGAAGCGGCGTTGGCGATGTCGCCTAAGTCGGCTAGCGCTAAGACGCCCAAGTCCCGCTCGCTGGTGTTTGAAACGGACTCGGGCATTAGCGACGACAACGCAAGGAAGGACAAGAAGCAGCACAAGTCGGCCAAGCCGCCGCTCACTGGCGCGTTTGGCGCGTCGAGCTTGGAGCAGAACGGCATCGCGATGGATACGTACGTGAGCGCCAAGTCGTGGGATGTCGCGCGCGCGGCTGCGGGCACCGTATGCTTAGCTGTCGACCGTGTCGTCCGCAAGGAGTACCACAACGCTGTGTGTCTCGTGCGACCGCCTGGTCACCACGTCGGTCGCCACGGCCGCACGGAGACGGCCCCGTCGTCAGGTTTCTGCCTGCTGAACAATGTCGTGATTGGTGCGACCCATGCGCGCATGTACCCGTGGATCCGCAAGGTCGCGGTGCTGGACTGGGACATCCACCACGGGAACGGGACGGAGGAGTTGCTGAAGGACGACCCGGACGCGTTCTTCGCGTCGATCCACTTGTACTCGGCGGGCCACTACTTCCCTGGGACGGGCAAGGCTCGCGACGACGGGCGTCTGATCAACGTTGCCCTCGAGAACAGCGGCACTGGCAGCGGGTCTCTCGCCTTCCGCGAAGCGCTGACGGACAAGGTGTTGCCGGCCATGAAGGCGTTCCGGCCGGACATCATCTTTATCTCGGCGGGGTTTGACGGCCACCGCGACGACATCCTCGGCGGCGTCGCCGCCGTCAAGGACCCGAACGTGCCCGCCGGGTACGTCGAGGAAGACTTCGCGTGGGCGACGCAGCAGGTGCTGCAGCTCGCCGGCGAGGTGTGCGACGGCCGGGTCGTGTCCGTGCTGGAAGGCGGCTACGACGTGCGCAAGGAGACGAACGCGCTGGCCAAGTCGGTGGCGGCGCACATCTCGTCCATCGCGACGTTCGAGCTGGCGCTGAAGCAGGAGGCGGAGACCAAGGCCGCCGAGGCGATCGCCAGCGCCGAGGTCGCGGTCAAAAAGGAGGGCGGCTTGCTCGCCAAGCTGCTGGCGACCAGCCTGGACGACGACGGCGTGATTGTGATTGACGAGGAGGAGGAGACCGAGGGCGGCGCGGAGCTCCCGCACGACGCCAAGGAGGAGCACAAGCAGGACGGCGATTCCGCCGTGGAGGACGAGACCGGCGACGACGACGACGAAGACGGAGACGGAGACGGAGACGTGGCTATGGAGGACGTCGAGGGAGCCGCCAGCCATGAGGACGCGCACGTGGAGGAGGAGGAGGCAGATGACGCAGCGGAGGAGAAAGGGGCGCATGACGAAGGAGACGACCAAGCCTCGGCGATCCTCATCGACTCGGACTGATGGCGCTGTTGATTGGACGAAATGCATATTCTAGGAATGTTTTCTCTCTCTGTAGGTTGTGCTGTTTTTGGCCAATGAGACGCAGTTTGTTCTTCTAGGAAGCGCAGAGTAAGTACCGTGCTGTGCTTGTTGTTGGCGACCGAAAAGTGGTTATTACACTGTATAGTCGCTGGCTGTTTGGACCTCACTTTTGTATCGGAACGCCGTCCGGAAGAAGGCGAGGAGGGAAGGAGTTAGCTTAGCGACTAGACCATGAGCGACCCGTTCTACCTGGCCGACATCCTGCTGGGGCGCGTGGGCGTGCTGCGGTCCACGGCCGAGAGCATCATCCTCGAGCTGTGCGAGGCGCAGGCCAAGCTGGACGCCTCGGGCGGCGCCGCGGCGAGCGACGAGGAGGCGCTGCGGCTGGCCATCAAGAGCAAGCTGGAGCGCGTGCAGACCAACCTCAAGCTGCTGCGGAAGCTCGTGCCCGAGTTCGGTGGGTCTGGCGAGAGTAACGAGGGGCGTGTTAAGTGCCTGGAGGCTCACATTCGTGCTGTAACGACGCGCAGACGGCAAGACGAAGCCCATCGAGACGGTCAACCAGACCCACCGGTGCGTTCATCGCCGTCGGTCGTCGCTAGTGCTGAGAGGATGGAGGCTAACCTGCTCATCTGATGCGTGGCGAACGCAGCAACCTCATGCTGGAGTACCACTGGAAGAACCAGGTGCAGGAGATGGGGGCCAAGGCGCAGAACGTGTTCCTGGAGCAGCTGGGCAGCGCGTTCCCGCGGCTCGAGATGCTCGGGGACGTGCGCTGCCCGCCGGCGCCCAACACGCTGCTGGTGGCCAAGTCACACAAGCGCGGCCGCGTCTTCGACCCCTTCGGCGAGAAGCAGCCCGCGTGCGTCTGTCTCTCTGGTCTATCGGTCACTAGTGTATAGGGACTAACGGTTGCCTCGCTGTTGTTGATGACGCTCGGTGACAGCACGCTGAACGAGATGATGGACTACATGATGGCCAAGAACCGCAAGCTCAAGTTCTTCAAGCAGGCCGAGACGACGCGCGGCGGGCGGCGCGTAATCCGCGCGATCCGCTGCGAGATCAACAAGGAGGTGGCGGTGCATGTGTCGTTCAACCCACCGGTGCCTGAGAGCGGCCCGAACGGCGAGACGGGCGTGGCCGCGAGCCCCATGACGCCGTCGACGCCCACGTCGCCCGCGTTCACGGGCGGCCGGCTGCGCAGCACGCGCAACAAGCACAAGAAGCAGCAGCAGCAGCAGCTCGTCAAGAAGAAGAAGGGCGACATGCTGACCAAGGCCAAGCTCGCGGCCGAGGAGGCCACCAAGATGGAGATGGAGGAGCTCAAGCTGCGCATCGCCGAGTCGCGCGAGGCCAGTCGCGAGCAGGAGCTCGCGCGCGCCGCCGGCGTCCAGGTGTCCAAGTACATGCAGCGCGTGTCGGTGCTCGCGTTCAACGAGCCGGCGCCGCTCGGCGCCTGGTCCGAGTCGTCGCACCAGCTCTTCCAGCTCGTGACGCTGCACGCGCGCAACGCGCTCGAGTACTTCCGCCGCCAGCACCCGGAGACGAGCTTCTACCACCTCTTCACGTGGCTCGCCTTCTACGACAAGGTGTACCAGACGCCCTGCTCGCTCTGCAAGAAGCTGCTCGCCAAGGAGAACGACGACGCACCCTTCCTGCCGCCCTCCTTCCGCGACTACAGCTCGGGCCAGGCCTTCCACGCCAGGTGCCTGCCCGTCGAGTAGAAGACGCGGTGGCTCTGAGGGTATGAGGGAGTGAGCCCAGCGGCGAGTCCACCCGCTGACGGGAGGGAGCTGAGAGGAGCTCCGTCCTGCCATGAGGAGACGAAACATGCAACTTTTTGACTTCTGCGCGGTGTCTGACAGGGCTAATAACGCACGAGACGATCGATGACATACATGCTTGGACGAAGGCTGTAGCGTCAAAATCGCGTGCTGATCGGTCCTAACACTGCTGTCCTAGCTCTACAGAAGTCGACGGTTCACTCGAGCCGAATGGGCAGCAGGCTGCCAAAGTGCGCGTCGCCCACCTCGGGGCGGAACTGCAGCTTGCGCTTGTCCACGAAGTCGCGCGGCGTCACGTTGCGCGCTGTCAGCGTCGCCGACAGCTCGTGCTTGTCCACGAGGCCCATGGCGTCGTACGCCTCGGCCACGAACGCTGCCGTCGCGTCAGTAAGTCACACGTCAGTCACAGCACTGCTACTACACACCCAGACACATAGCACAGACTTCTCACCTGCAGCGGGGAAAGCGATGAGAGCGTCGTCGTCGTCCGGACTGCGCGACGCGCTCTTGAGCTTGGCGGGGTCGACGAGCGCCGTGACGAACTGGCGCAGCGAGACGCGGCTCTTGCGCGCGACCTCGCGCGTGACGAAGGCGACGGCCGCGTCCTGCATCTCCCTGGAGCGCGCGGCCTTGAGCGGCAGCACGGCGATCTCGGAGGCCTCGGAGGCCAGGATGCGCGCCGAGTAGGGCCGGCACTGGACCTGGTCGAGCGTCTCCTCGACCACGAACTTGCGGCCCAGGCGGTCCACGTAGATCCAGCCGCAGTGGTCGAAGCGCGGGTCCAGCTGCCGGCGCAGCGTCAGCGTGTGCAGCGCCGCCAGCGGCTGTAGAGACGACAGCTTGCGCGTGAAGAAGACGAGGTCGCCCGTCTCGAGCGACTCCATGATGGTGTCGTCCATGGAGCCCGTCGCGAACTCGAGCGGCTGCTGCGACCCGCGCTGCATCCGCACCAGCGCCGCGTTGCCGCTCCAGCCTGCCAACGCCAGCACGGGCAGCGCCGCCAGCGTCTTGGCCGCCATTGTATCGGCCGGTTGAGTCGCGTGCGAGGGAAAGAGTTCCTACCGAACCGAGTGCTAGTGATGCATGTCCATGACCCCGCACCATCGAGATGACCCGCTCGTGGGGAATGGTAGATAATAGTGTGGACCACGTTATTGAAGTGTGGGGTCGGAACGGTGTCCGTAGTAAAGAGGGTCCTTCGCAAGTGTATAATTTACATAGATGTAAATCTGCACTTGAGGAGAGACAAGCGACAGTTATATACGGACATGAGTAGTGTAGCCAAGTCTAGAGCCCACCTCACTTCAACAACAGCACTTCTACCAAACCAACCGCCGCGATGCTGGTCGACTTGGAACGACGTCTTTCACTGCGCAAGGATCGCTTGTCGGTGCTATGTATTGCGAATAATAATAAAATACAGTCGGTGCGGTCTTCCGTGGCGCTCCTGCGACCGGGGTATTAGTCGTCCCCATCGACCCAACTCTATCGCCACTGCTTCGTGCCAGTCGCTGGCTCGCTTGTAAGTACCTGTTCTACCGTCGGTAGGCCGTCGCCGTCACCGCCGCCTTGGTCGGGTGCAGCGCTCGTTCTTCGAGTGAGTACGGGCGCGTGTCGCTCTGCTTGGGGTGGATGCGCACCACGCGCGGCTGCTGCTGGGGCTCGAGCGACGCGCGGCGCTCTCGACAGTGCGAGCAGTTGGCGCTTCCCCCGACCGTCGCCAGATTTGACACGGACAACGAGTCCAACAGCGTATGGCGGCGCTCCACCTTGGTCGACTTCTTTGCCTTGATCGGCCGCGTCGTCGACGACGGAGGAGCGGAGCCGTCGTTCACGGCCACCCGCGACTCGAGGCACTTCTGGCGGAGGTTCTGAGGCGTCGACGGGCGCCTCATGTAGGACGCGCCCTTGATACTCGACGTAGAGGCTGACGCAGTCGATGCGGCTGAGCTCGAGCGCCGCGACGACGATGAGTGGACGCTGCCCCCGGCGCTGCGAGGCCGGACAGAGTACGCGACCGACTCGTTCCCGTCTCCGGCTTCTCCGTTGCCTGGATGTTGGGCCCAATCGTCTGCTCCGTAGTTGTTCCTGGTCTGGCGAGAAGAGCGAGACGCGCCCTCGACGCCGAGCGCCTCCAGGTTGTGGATGTCTGCGAGCGACATGGTCAGTCTCTGTTGCTGGAGTAGCTGCCGCGCCTTGGCCATCAGCTCCTCCGTCGTCCGATTGCGGCGCTGGGCCATCGCTGTCAGTAGCTGTTGCTCGAGGAGCTGGCGGCGCTGCTGGAGAAGCACCGTCTTCTTCGGGTTGGCGCTCTGCGGCCGCTCTTTCCGGGTGCGAGCGCCCGCCGCTGACGTCGGACGCGCACCGTCTGGGTCGCCACCGGACAATGAGCTAGAAGACACGGCTCCAGACAGTCGGGACGGCACGTGCCTTGCCTCTTTCTTGGACGAAGAGAGCGACGACGCCGTCGACGGCCGTTCGGAGGCAGCAGCGTCCTCGTCCTCCTCCACCTCTTCGTCCTCTCCCGTTTCACTAACGCCGACAGTCGCAGCCACCGTCCAGAGCCCGTTGGGCACCTTGCTCTCGGTCGTGTACGCGGGCGGCTCGACGATCTGCAGAAACTCCTGGAGGTCGATCTCGCCGCTGTTGTCAATGTCGAAGCGCGAGAAGAGGTCCTTGAGCTGCCGCTCGCTGATCAAGATGCCGAACTTGGAGCGCAGGTTGTACTGCAGCCCGACCATGGTGATGCCCTGGTCGCGCCCCGTGCGCAGCATCTTGAACGCACGGCGGTACTGGTCATCGCCGCCCGGGGTCTTCTGCTGCACCTTGATCTGGATCTGCTTCATCAGCCGCTCCATGGTCCAGTCGGACATGTCGGTGACGCCGTCGCCACCCTCGTCCGCGGCGCCGGCGCTCGCCCCCGGGTAGCCACTGAGGAACTCGTTGCGGCACTCGCGCTTGAGCTGCAGCTGCTTGTCGTCGCTCTCCTGCTGGCTCAGCTTGAACCATTGGCGGCCGTAGTTGTAGTCGGGCGGCAGCACGCGCCGGATGAACTCGTTCAGGTCGATGGTGCCGTTCCGGTCCTCGTCGTACTTGTCGAACAGCAGCTGCAGCTCGCCGTCGTCCAGGATGATGCCGAACTTGATGCGCAGCTGCTCGCGGAAGGACGGGAAGTCGATGCCCTCGCCGCGCGTGCACTCGAGCAGGCGGTAGGCCTGCTGGTAGACGAAGTTGCCGGCGATCTTGGTCTTCTCCTGGATCTTCTCCTGTAGCTTGCGCTCGACCTTGTCCACGTTCCAGCGGAAGTTCTGTAGCGATGGCGGCAGGTCGTGGCACACGGGCTCCTTGAACGCGATCTTGGGCGGCGAGCCCAGTAGCTTGGTCGGCGCCGGGGCCGGCGGCGCGCCCGCCTGCGCCGGCTTCTTCTTCTTCACCTTGAGCATCGAGCCCTTCATCCTCGTCGCGGTAGTTTGTGCCTCTCTATCTAAGCAAGCGCCGCGGCGGTCCGCCCAGGCGCGAAGCGGAGGACGACGGAGACGCGAAAGAGCAAGTCGCTGACCGCGTGCTCGGGCGCTGCCTGGTCTCCGGTTGAACTGAGCGAGTGGAGGGCTATTAATACTGCGTGCGCGGTGTTTTATCTCCTCCGAAGACGACCTCTCCTCGCCCCGCAGGCTTAAAATGCTCCGTCCCCCGGCCAGGTATTCTGCGGCAGTCACGCGCGCTATTGTTAGCGCCGGCTTCAACGTGGTATAGTTACGCGAACCTACTGAAATGGCTTCACCCGCGCTAGGTTCGGGTTACTATGGCTTCATCGGTAATAAGTATATGCACCTATACAAAGCGATACCAGGTCCTGTGGGCTCGGGGAGATCGATGCCAAGGATGGGCACAGCTGAAACTAATCTTGCCCTAACTATGGCATTGAGCGTGTCAACCAACCCTCTCGAACCCAATATCGTGTTCCCCGAAAACTGCCAACTCAAAAATCTGAACCCTTTGATATAACATGTTATTTCTTTTACACTATTATATTTATTGAAAAAGGTTCTCATCTCCGATTACGTACCCGTGGTACCGTATCAGTCAAAAGCCCGTGAACAGCCAGTCGGTCGCCAGGCCCCCAGCTCCCGTCACAACGGCAACCGACTCGTCCGTCAGTCGTCACATACAGTACCGCGCCATTCCCCCCCCCCCCCCCCCCCCCCCCCCCCCCCCCCCCCCCCCCCCCCCCCCCCCCCCCCCCCCCCCCCCCCCCCCCCCCCCCCCCCCCCCCCCCC
>JAADYG010000557.1:0-21260 GCA_023338115.1 Phytopythium boreale | reverse complement strand
CGGGGGGGGGGGGGGGGGGGGGGGGGGGGGGGGAAACGCAGCCTCTCGGGAAAGGGTACGGCCCGTAAAATGTAGTGTATATATGTGGTACATTTAGCAGGAATCTATGCAAATCTTGTCCATAACGCACATACTTCTCTTGACCATAGAACGTTAAACTGGGATGGGTGTCCGGCGTCATTCGCGGGGGCGGGATGACGTAAAAGAGTCGCGCTTCAATGAGGTACGTGGTACCATATAGCAGGTACAATATATTGATTTTTCGGTACATAGTACCATTTTCCAACCACTGTATGATTTGATAATCACTCGCTTCAACTGCAACAAATAAAACGATAGAGGTATTGAAGCGCCCGACCCATTCAAACGTTCATTCTGAGAAAAGCGCGGGAAAATGGCGAGGCGGATGATGGCGACGGCGGCCATGCTGGACGTGCCGAGAGACTATGACCCGGAGGAGGACGACTTTGAGGACCTGCCGCCCGCCAAGCCCAAGGCGTCGCGATCGCGGAAACGGCGACGGAGCAGTGCGGCGGCTACAGCGGCCGCGCCCTCTGTTGCCGCTACTGTGCGGCCCGCCGAGGCCCCAACTACAGGAGCAACTAGCGCCTTCGCGCGGCCTCAGAGCTCGATCACGTCGGTCCAACGCGGTGGCCAATCCTCGGTGCTGCAGCCAAGACTTGGACGTCACCAGGGCGACACATCGGCCCGCCGTGATGGTCGGCGCTTGGTGCGGCAACCAACCCCTGAAAGCCACCAGGATGACACGGCAGTCCGCCGGGGTTCCCGGCTATTGGTGGATCAAGCGAGGCGTCTGCGTCACCGAGGAGACGCACGCGGTCGCGTCACTCGTGGTGTCCGACCCCAGCCCAGGCCACAAGCGCGGCCGATTCAATTTGCCGACATGATAGCGAGCGACTGCAGTGAGCTCCCGGCTGACCCCAGCGCCAGGGCACGCGAGATAATCCGACAACTGGGTGAACGGCGCGAGCAGGACCACCAAGCGTTCATGGCTACACTGGACCGGGAACTCGAGGCATACAAACGCGCGCGCAACTGTAGGTGCTCGGTTGACAAGCAACGCTGAAATCACACCATCAACGAGCAGCAACGAGTGCGAGATCGCGAGTGGTTTCGATTCTACAACGGACTATGGGATATACACGGCGGTGTGACTGATCGCGACGCCTGGGTGCGCGAACGGAGCGCAGAGAGTGCTCGTGAGTCTCAGCGCCGCTCTGTCGAGTCGAGGCGCTCGCTGGATGTGATGCTGTTCATGATCAGGCATCCGCCAGGAGAGCAGTATCAGCCGGAGGGTCACGAAGGCTCGTTTCAGACCCATCTCGGCTGGTCGATGCGCGCGTTCCGACGCGTCGGTCACTGGGTGGCGAACGTCGCATGCAGGTACACAAGCACCAATGCGGGAAGGCTGTTGGTGATGTCGCCGTACTCGAAGCTTCTGATGGAGCTGCTCACGATTGAAGACGCGTTCAACGCATACGCTGCTCGCTTGAACAACAACTGGACCGACGCGTTCTCCATGAAGCTGCTGCGGGAGATGGAACACTTTGACCACGACTGCGAGTGCAACCTGCACTCACTGCCTGTCGGGGACTCCAGCCATTCGATTATTCCCTCGCCTCGTGGGCCTGATGTGCTCATGCTCCGTCGGGTCGCGCGAGCACCAAAGGACTACTTAGACGCGTGCTTCCTCGTTCGGAAGAACGTTTCGCCACACTACGTTAAGCCGCTTCAACTGAATACGCTGCCGGGAAATATGTGGCGGCTTGCGGTGGTGGGGGATTACAGCCTCCGCCCAGTGGCGTTCTCGCTTGCGGCCGCCATTGCGGCGTCAGACGAGCTATGGTGGGACACAACGCACTATCCGGTACCCGTGCACGATGCTGTAATGCTGTCGGAGTTGCTCAATCGGCAACCGCATCTACTCGGTCTTCCCAGTGACAGCGAGAAGCTTTTCGTCGAGTCGCAAGCTGGTGATGTTGCAAGGACGCCCATCGAAGCGCACTGGCACAGCATCCGTATACGGACAAGCGGGGCCACATCGTGTGCATACTGCAGCCAGATCGTTGCGAAGCTTCTACAACCACTGACTCGACCGTTCGACCGCTTCGTCAGCCGCACTATGAGCGGCGTCGAGGGCTGTTCGGCGATTCTTCAGCCGCTCAAGAAGACCCTGCAAACGCTGAAGGCGCAAGGACAGCTGGCTCATGTTGGCTGCGTACGGTTGTGCCACGAGTTCCTCAAGAGTAGCGGCCTGTTGGCGGGCGTCACATCGACCGGGGTCGTCTGCGGGGTTTCGTGGGGACCCGATTGAGGCCGCGACACGTTTACAACGTTGTACGGAGTGCCAGTCACGTGGATCGACGATAATCCCCGCTCGTCTTCGCACTCGTGTCAGTGGAAGTGCCGCGTCGGCTACAGATGTATGTCGGTGAAGGGCGAGTCCACGATTTGCGCTTCAAGTACTCAGCTAAGTGATCTGAAGACAATAAATTTAATTGTATTTGGCGTAATAATTGAAAGTAAATACGTATTGGACACTTTATTGGTCTGAACAGAGCGGTTCTTGGTGCAGGCGCACACAGAATGATCCGCGCACAATGACCGGGCCGGCGGACCCCCCCCATCTGCTTCCGACGCCTCTCTCTCTCTTCTATGCGCCCTCTTCACTCCCGCACGGGACTCGCTCATCTGCAAATCCATAGGCGCGCGTCAGTCACTCAGTCCAGTCACCTGCCCCCGCTTGCTCTATCGGTTCTTAGTACAGTACAGTATTGCGTCTCGTCATCCCGTCGATGCTGGGATGGGACGGAACGCCACACCCAATCGGGCAGAACACCCGCCCTGACGTCGGCGACCGCAACTGGCACTCGCCTAAGATATTATGTGAAAGTATCTTACCTACGGATGTGCCCGGCCTGCACAGTAGCCAACCACACAGGCCGGGTTACATCCGTCGATCGATGGGGGGTTCCATCTTCCATCCGTTGGCAACAAAAGCCTGGAAATGCGCACCGGAGCAGATCGCCGGAGCTGTGGGCGCCGACCCGATTTCCTGTCATATTTAATATACCTACCTGTGCGGCACAGCTCCACTCCCAATCCCATCCCCCTTCAGCGGTGCATTTCATGCTGAAAATGTATGAAAGACGTCACGGTGGACCAGTGAGGGGTAGGTTCAAAACCTCTGTAATCCAATCACATGTCTGAACTTCTCGCACCGCCCGCTCGTCCCGTCGCGCAATGAAGACTGTGATAACGACCAGCTCATTGAGCAACCTGAGCGGACAGCGCGAACCAAGATGCCGGCCGCGCGCTCTGCTTCTCGCTGGGCGCTGCTGATAATAGCGTTACACTATGTAGGCGGGGCGACAGCGAAGGACCCGGCGGTGGCCATCACCTCGGCGGTCGTCAACGTGCAGAACACGGACGACGTCTACTACGGCACGAGCGGGGACGATGAGGGCTGGGGCGGCCCGCTGCCCTCGCAGCAGCACCGCGGCGACGACAAGCGCGAGTGGTACAGCGTCCTGTACACGTCGGCCACGCTCTCGGACCCGTTCGGGTGCACGTCGGCCTCGGATCTGGTCCAGGCCGCGACCAACAGCTCGGGGTCCGCGAACAGCACGAGCGGCTCGACGAGCGGGTCGGAGGAGACGATAGCCGAGCTCACGGCCACCCTGGGGCTCCCGGCGACGCCCTTCGTGCTGCTGGTGGACCGCGGGGGCTGCACATTCGCGGAGAAGGCCTACTATGCGCAGCAGCTGGGCGCGGCGGCGCTGCTGGTAACGGACACGATGGAGCAGGCGTACAACCGGTCGAGCGCGAGCGATGCGACGGAGGACGCGCGCGCGCTCGAGTTCAGCTGCGACAACGGCGCTGCCGAGGCGTCGGGCGCTTCGGCGTCGTCGCTGTCGGACTTTGAGGCGAGCGGGTGGGAGGACCTCGTGAACGTCGCCAAGTGCACGGAGAGCAGCTCGTGCAAGTCGGACCGATGCATTCCGACGGGAAACGACCTGCAGGTGTGCTGCGCGTGGGATATTCCTGACTACATGGGCTTCGGCACGTCCACTCTTGTCCCAGACGAGAGCACGATCACGATCCCAGTCATCCGCATCACCATGGCGGACGGATACACTCTCAAGGCGCGCATCTCCGGCAACTCGACCGGCAGTAGTAGCGGCTCGTCCACGACGAACGAGGACGTGCGCATCACGTTCTACGAGCGCGACCCGCCGAACGCCGACCCGGCACAAGGCGTGCTCTGGCTGCTGGCCGTCGCGACCGTGCTCATGGGTGCCTACCAGGGCGCGTCGTTCGAGCGCACGACCGCGCAGCTCCAGGCCGCTCTCGCTGCCACGGACACTACGTCGTCCGAGGACACTGCCCAAGCGCGCGTCGCGTACGAGGAGCATCTCGACGCGAACGCTGGCGACAACGGAGCGACGCTGGACCTCACGCTCTACCACGCCGTCGGCTTCCTTGTGATCGCGTCCGCGTTCCTCTTGCTGCTGTTCTACGTGGACATTGTGCTGGTGGTCGTCGTGCTCTTCGCCGTCGGCGCTGTCTCGTGCACATTCCACGTCCTGTGGGCGCCACTCTTCGGGCGCTTCGGGGGAATCGCGAGCCGCTACTATCCCATGAAGAACTGGCTGTGGCAGTGGGAAGGCGTGTTTGAGCCCGCAGCCTGGAGCCTCAGCGACTTGGTGGCGCTGCTCGTGTCTATCGGCGCGTCGGTCTTCTGGTTCCTCACGCGCCACCAAAACTACTCGTGGGTGCTGCAGGACGTCTTTGGCATATGCCTGTGCCTTATGTTCCTGCGCACGCTGCGCCTGCCGAACGTCAAGATCGCGACCGTGCTGCTCGTGCTCGTCTTCTGCTACGACATCTTCATGGTGTTCATCTCGCCCTACATTTTCAAGACCAGCGTCATGATCAAGGTGGCCACGAGCGGCTCGAGCTCCAGCGCGGGGACCGCGTACTGCATCCGGTACCCGACCGACTCGGAGCATGACTGCGTATCCGAGAATATGCCCATCTTGTTCCGCATGCCCAAGGTACTCGACTGGCGCGATAGCACCACCATGCTTGGGCTCGGCGACATTGTGCTGCCCGGGCTGCTGCTGGTCTTCTGCGCGCGCTACGACTACGCCACGCGTGGCCAGCTCTTCGGCAAGGTCAGCCGCCCGCTGCTCGTGCGCATCAAGTCCTACCGCGCCGGTACTAGTGACGGCACTGCTGCAAACCCGTCGGCCCCACCAGCAAACTCAGCAACTGCTGCGCTCGGGACGGCGGACGGTTTTGACGGCGCTGGCAACTCGCCTGAGCTGAGTAGCGAGGCTGTGCACCACTCGCGCAGAGGAATCACGTGCATGCTGCTCTGGGGCTACGCGATCGGCCTGTTCCTTGCGAACCTGGTCGTGTCGCTGACGGGCGACGGCCAGCCCGCGCTCATGTACTTGGTGCCGTGCACGCTCGGGCTGTTGGCGATCATCGCGTGGCGCCGCGGCATCTGGGCCAAGCTGTGGAACGGCCCGCCTGAGCTCAAGAGCACTTGGGGTGGCAACGATGGAGATCGCATGACCGGCGGCGGACTCGGTCCCGGCGGCCGCCTCCGCGGAATGAGCCTCGAATCGGGCAAGCAGGCGAGCGAGCTCGTGCTCATGAACGACCACACGCCGGTGTCCGGGTCGTACGCCATCAGCGAGACCACGCCGAGCGACCGCGACAACAAGTGAGCGACCCAGGGAGGCCGGCCCGTTCGCTGGTGACTGGTGAGCAGAGTTCATCCGTCTTACTCACCATCCTATATATGCGGAGACGTTCACGAGTGTTGGGCGGGGAAGACGACAGACTACGACGACAGAGAGCATCGATGCGAAGCATGTAACATGTAAATGGACCCTTGAATATGGCCACAACCCAATGGCAGTCGCACCAAGACACTCACAGATGGGATAGAAAAAGCGAAGGGTTGTATACTGCGAGATCGGTGGTCGAAACCAAATACTGTTAGCGCGCCACCATGAGAGGCCTAGCTCGTCTTGTTGCCACCCTACTCGATTAAATGCCTTTGACCCACTCGTCGTCTTCGCCCCAGTCGTCAGCAGCCGCCGTGATCCCGAGGTCGTCCAGCTCGGCAGCGAACAGCGCCGAGGCCTCCGCAGCAGACGGGAGCGCCGAGCTCGAAGGAGCGGTGGTGGATGTGGTTGTCGCTGCTCCTGTTCCTGCTGCTGCTCCAGATGCTCGAGAGCTCGAAGGCCCGGGCGAAGAGGAAGAAGAGGACACGGCCACGGGTTGCTGCTGCACGCCCTTTTTGAACGTCGGGACCATGCCGAATTGCTGCGGAATTGGTCGACAAGGGACACATCAGTACACCAGCCGACGCGGTTGAAGCACACAGACAGAGAGAGAACGTACACTGAACAGGTCGTCGACCGACTGCTTCTTCTCCTCCGGCTCGGGCTTCTTGAGCGACTTGGCCGGGGCGGGAGCAGCGAAAAGCGGGTACGGCGAGGCCGCGGTGGGCTCCTCGGTCACGACTTCGAACGAGTCGCTCGAGCTGTTGGAGCCGACGCTGTTGGCGGGCGGAGACGTCGCGCTCGCGGACAGCACGATCTCGTGCAGCTCGGTCGAGCGCGCGTCGGGCGCTGGGGCGCTTGCTGCCGGAGGCGGACTGAGCTTGAACGCCGGAGCGGAAGCAGCAACTGCAGGCGGCGATGCCGACGTCACTGGAGTCGGGGCGAACTTGAGGCCAACCGGCGCAGCGAACGGGTTGGGATCCGCCGCGCTGTCTTCGGGCTCCCAATCGTCCCACTTGTCGCGGTCCTGCCCGAAGCCGTCCTCGACCTCATCGTCGTAGTCGTCGCTGTCGTCGTGGTTACGACTGAAGGGTGACTCGGCCTCGAACTGGTCGTCAATGCGGCTGTACTGCACCTTCGAGTTGATCTTGGTGGCGGTGGTGGCACCAACGGCTCCGGCGCCAGTGTCCACCGTGGCAGGACCTGACGAGCCGCCCGCACCGCCGCCGTTCAAGCTCGCGAGTCGCCGCTTGCGGCCCCAGAGCAGCAGGAAGAAGCAGCAAATGGCCGCCAACCCCGCCAGCAGCAGCGGGTTGCCCTGGTTCAGGTACTCGCGCACGGACGCGCTCGCCCCGGCGCTGGTCGTCGCGTCCGAGATCGTCAGGTCGTCGTTCGTGCGCAGCGCCGGCGTGGTCGTCACCGGCATCGCAGTCACGCGCTCCGCCGGCGGTTGCGCCGTCGACTCCACCGGAACCGGCGCCGCCGTGGACTCCACCGCATCAGTCGGCGCCTCCGTCGCGGTCACTTCCACTGCGGTGTTGTTCTCCAGCTCCTTCACCGGGTCGACCACGTTGTTCGCCGGCAGGTCGACTGGCTCGTTCGTTGTCTCCGCCTCTGCTGTAGGCACGGGCCGCTCCAGCTCCGTCGTGGCTGCGGCGGCTGCGTCCTCCTTGTCTACAACAGCGTTAGCACCTTCCGCGTTATCAGCAGCCCCGACGGCCGCTTGGGCGCGGAACTCGTCGCCGGCGACGCTCCCGCCGCCGCCTCCTTGCGCCTGATCCATCGGCAGCACTAGGTACATGACCAAGAACTCCGTCGGCCGCATTCTGCCGCCAGGAAGCCACGCAATCGACCGCGCTCCAGGGTGAGCAGTGCACGTTCTTGTTGGTCACCTTGCGAAGGCTTGGCGACGTCTTTGACCCACGAGAGGGAGGAAACACCCTCGCTGCCGCTTTTACCAACACTTAACCGACGCGTCAACCATTCAAACCGTTATATAATTGTCACCATAACTGACATGACCAAGGTGACCTCACTCACCTTTTTTCTGAGAACGTCAAGATGCGGCGGCGGTCAAGCGGCGGTGGCGACGACGGCGCGGAACTACGGCGCGCGCTGCTGAGCGGCGACGAGGACGGCGAGCACGAGGAGAAGCAGGCGGAGCCGCCGGCCAAGCGCGCACACATGGGCGTGCTGGACAGGATGGTGCTGTCGCCGTGGGAGAAGTGGCTGCGGCACGGCCGCTTCCCGTTCAAGGTGGCGCTGCACGCGGCGCTCATGGCGCTCACGGCGTCGCAGATGGCGCTGTACGACGCGCAGAACGCGGCATACATGCGCGCGTCGCACCGCAATTGGTGCGTCCTGTTATGATCGCTGCACATGCCCAACCCGAGGAGCTGACGCGCTTCACTCGCTCATTGCAGGGCGTACTTCTTCCTCCCGCCAGCGGACGACGTAGGAACAGTGTACGTCGCCTCGCGATGCGCTATCGCCACGTCTCCGATCCATATATCGGCTTCTACGCGCCATGCTCACATCGTGCTGCTCGTACTACTCCAGGGCTCGGTACCAGCGCGAGGTCTACACGATCAACAACACGCTGTCGGCGGTCTGGTTCATGCGCGACACGTACTACTCGATCGTGAACGCGTCCGTGGCCAACTATGAGTACCTGCTGACCGACCAGGGCGACATTGAGCCATTCCGGATGACCGTCACGCGCCTCCTCCCGCACGGCAAACACGAGAAGCGCGAGTATGCGGTCTCGGAACATGACCGGGCCGTCGGTCCGTTTGACCCCAGCATGTCCAGGTGGCACCAACAGCACCTGATGCGGTCCTTGCAGAGCGTCGAGTTCGCGTTCGTGCTCCGCGATCGGCAGTACGGCAACTTCTACGAGGAGTGCTTCGAGTGGCAGGTGCACGCCAAGTTCCAAGTCGTAGAGAGCGCGCACGTCCACGCGCAGCTCGAAGATTGCGACCTGTCACGGTGCAGAAGCAACCACCCGATGCCGTTCTGGAGCGCGGCTCGGCAGCGGTTCCTGTGGCTCCATCTGCTCATAGCAGTTGTGTGTCTGTTGTACATGGTCCTCAGCGTCAGGGCGCTCCGCCGCTCTGCCAGAATGTAAGTCAGACTGCTTCGATGCGCCTCTGTACGTTGATTCGGGAGACTAAGGCTCATTCACTCATTCCTCTACGCAGGGTGACCAAGGCAAGGCGGCTGCTACGTCCACACTTCGATCAAGAAGAGAGAAGGAAGCAAGGCGGTCGACATGATGGCCATGACAGCGGCCAGCCGGACGAGCAAAGCGCAAGTGGCCAGCAAAGGACATTCGAGTCTTGGGAAGACATCCCGGTGTCGCTCAAGCTCAAGCTGTTCAACGGCATGTACGTTCGCTGTGCCCACACCCGAAGGAACTAATAGTATGGGTTCTGATGCTCACATGTACTCGTTGATCTTGGATGCAGGCAAGTGGTGGTGTTGGCTGCGTTGATTCTGCTGTTCGTGAGCTCAGTGTGGAGCCTCTTCTTCCTGAAGGCGCACGTTCCGATCCACTTCGGCCACCGACTCCTTCACGCGACGGCGCTGCTGCTGCTCTGGAGCACTGCAGTCGGGTACCTGAGCCACAACCGCAACATTTACTCGATTGTACTGACGCTCAAGTGGGGGACACCTCGGGTGCTTCAGTTCTTGATTGGCGTGTCGCCGATCTTCTTCGGCTTTGCGCTCTTCGGAACGATCTACTTTGGCAACAAGATCAAGATGTTCGGCACCGTGGGTTCGTCGATGACAACGCTGTTCGCCATCATGAACGGCGACGTGATCCTCGACACGTTCGACGCGATGGAGCTGCACGGCTTCTATGTGTCCGGGAAGGTGTACCTGTACGCCTTCATCTCGCTGTTCATCTACGTGGTGCTCAACATCTTCATCGCCATCGTCGAGGAAGCTTTCTTCGCCACGCGGTCAACGCGGCGCACGCTCAGCGTGCTGCTTTCCGACCCGCAACTGTCGCGCGCACAGGTCGCACAGGAGGGCGAAGTGTCTGCGGAGCTGCTGCGCGTCTTGCTTCGTGTGATGGACGCAGAAGAGGAACTGCGCGAGGACGCAACAGCAGCAAGCAGCGAGATATAAGAGCGGCGTCGACCAGGCTTTGGCCGAAAAAACACAAGACTCCAGTGGATACGGTGACGAAATGAGGTAAATATTATCCCTGCTCCTTTGCCTTGCCTTCTTTTCGTGCTGGCTCGGTGGGTTATATGCACTTGCAGACCACTCTTGCTCCCTACTCCCCCAGAACCTCGGTCGCGAGCTTGGTGACGTCGTCGTCGACCTGCACGACGTGCTTGTGCAGCGACTGGCACTGCTCCTGGAGCGTCGTGATGTGGCCACGCTGCACGTTGAGGCACTTGTTGAGGCGCTCGATCTCGTCGCTCGCCGCGTTGAGCTTCTTCTGGTAGTCGACGCGCAGCTTGTACAGCTCCTCGCCCGTGCGCTCCGTGATCTCCTCGATCTTGGACATGGGCAGCGCCTTGTCTGCCTGGTGGATCGCCATGAGCTTCTGGATCGTGTCCTCGTGCGACTGCACCTTGCACTCGAGCGAGTAGAGCTGGTCCTTGACGCTCACGCGCGCGGCGCCCGACATGGACGACGTCGACTGGCTCGGCGACATGGTGCGCGACGACGACCGGCGCATGTCACGCGACGTGGGCGACGGGCCCGACACTTCTTCCTCCATGTTGCCGAACATGCGCTCGCTGTCCATGCTGATCTTCATGGACTTCATGCCGCTGCTCGCCGACGACATGCGGGACTCCATCTTTGAGAGGCGAGACGTGTTGGCCGGAGGGGGTCTGACACTTGGAGGTGGGCTGCTGGACACGTGCGCTTCGATGGAAATCGCCGATTGAACGCCCGTGTCCGAGTTGCTCCCCCCGGCTTGACGAGAGCAGGGGACAGAGGAAGCGATGCCAATCGCATATTGGCCACGATAAAGCTGCCACGAGACCAAATATATCCAGGTAAGGCTTCAAAACGCTCACGCTACACTTAATGGCACCAAATTTGGCGTCGCCGACAAGATTGCGGGATATTTGGCGAGCTTCGAGTCTGCTCCGACGGACTTTAGATTGAAGGCTCGGACGCGGCGACCAGAATAAACGCCAAACTGAGATGAGTCAAGGAGGAAAGCCTTCTTGTGGATCGCTGAGCAGGGTCTGGTCGACAAGAGCGGGCCGGTCGAGCGGGGATCGAGGACCGATAACGACGGTAGGATACGTCTGATCGGAACTTCGTGGATGGTTTTGAAGTGTCAGAAGCAGCACAAGGTGGGCTAGACATTGACCCAGCGCGAAGGTTCACAACGTATTACTACTATGTGAGATCCTCTCTCCTGCACCTCCGATCCGTGACGCAGTAGTCTCCACCGGCCACCTTTAGCAGCTCGATCCGAGTTTTGAGGTCGAAGCTATTAGCCTTGCTGGGCGGCTCCAGCCGGCATCTCGCGGTAGCTGTCGCCGTTGTTCTTGCGGCGGCGCCACACGACAAGCACGGCAACAAGAGCTAAGACGACGACTGCTCCGACGACGATCCCGACGATGGCGCCAGTAGAGAGTCCGCCGTCGCTCGTGTCCTCGTCTCCAACTGCAGCGGTATCTCTCGCATCCTCGTCATCGGTGGTGCTCTCAACGTCTCCACCGCTGCTCTCACTGTCGCTAAGGCTGAACGCATTGGTGTACGTCACGTGGCCGTCGTTGTAGCACGCGCCCGACGACAGCAGCCCCGCGGTGGCCGCTGCAACAAATCCCGGCTCTCCACTGCAGTCAGTAGTATTGTAGATTGACATGGTGGCCGACCCATTCGCGTTGATGGTCGCAATCACCGATTCCACGACCGCGTACCCCGTCGACGAGTCGGTGGAGTAATGGGTGTGACACTGCCCGTCCGCCACCAGCACGTTGCTGCCGTAGAGCTCCGAGCAGTTGGCGTCGCTGTAGTAGTCGCGACGGAAGTACACTTGGTCGCCGTAGAGCTTGTCGATGACGGAGGTCCAGTCGTCCGTGCAGCCTTCGTAATAGTAGAGGTCGATTGGATCGGACGACCCGCTCGCGCTGAAGCCGTACGGTGTAAAGAGGGCGCATAAGTCTCCGTCTGACGAGTACAACGAGCACTCCGCAGCCGCTGCCAGCAACGGCGGCGTGTCGCTGCAGTCCGACCACTCGAAGTACACCGAGTACTGCCAGTCCTGGACAGTTGTCGAGGCCAGTGAGGTGCCGACCGTGCGAGACGTCGCTAGGTTCGCAAACATCGGTCGCTCGGCGGTCGCCTCATCTAAGTGCAGCATCACGAGCGCGAGCAGCGAAGCCGACAGAGCGAAGACGCGTAAAGGAGACACCATTGCGCAGCGTCGCACGGTGTCGGTGGGGATGGAGCGGTGTGTTGGGCGAGGCGCAAATCTGCAAGTGGCGCCGTCGAGGTCCACGGCGGTGACCGACAGCCCTCGAGAGACAGCGTGACTGAAGATTGTGCGAGTCTCGACGCGAGCCTGGGTGGGATTTGGGTTTACAAGGATCGCGCTACAGTACACCGTAGGTTCAGTCGTCATGGGATGCGCGTGGTGATTAAATTGGCGTGGTGCTTTGTACCATACTCCGCTTCACTGTACCCAAGTGCCGGAGCGAAAAGTTGCAAATCCACTGGGAACAGGTCGTTGCACGGTTTGAACCCAATTGGCCCTTGGTGATCGACAGTGGCACAGTGCTGATCGCATACAGTACATCCATGTACACTGCACGGTCGGTGATTCATTTTCGTTTGCTGCTGCCCACCGAAGCGTATCAGATGTTGGTCGAATGTCACCATCGGTGCGATGGCAGGAAGCAATTACATCAAGAAGTACCTGCTGTGTCCACCCTCTTTGCTTCGCCGACAGGAGATGGAGAGCTACGACGCCAGCGATCGCCCCGACGGCCGCCCCGACCGAAGAAACAGTAGCGTCGTCTGAGCCGTCGCCCCCACCATCAGTGCCGCCTTCCCCGTCATCGGAGCTCGCTGCGTCACGTTTAGATCCGCGTACCGATGGCCAAAGGCGCGATCACAGCCGCCCGCGTAGTACGAGTTGGCGCCGGCTTGACGCGACGACAGCGGGGCTTTACAGGCGAGTCTTGAGTGTTGGCTGCAAAGCGAAACAGCAGGCGCCACCGTGATGCTACTTGCGCAAGTCAACCCACCGGCACGGCCAAGTTCTTCAAGCTACGACCGGGAGAACGCCAGGCTGCGTAGACACTCTTCAAGATGGCATTTGGGTGTACGGGCTCCTCTTTGCGCTACGATCGAGAGCTTCGTGGGGGGCAGTAGGTAGTACGGTACCGTGTTACTGTGCCTGTGAACCCAACAACGCCGGCACCCCATCTCTCAAAGCCTTGGAGTCTAAGACGGCACGTCCGACAAGATGTTCAACATCATGTTGGACGCGTTGGAAATGGGGTAACCTATCAGCTGCACTCCATTACAGTAGTTGCACTTCACGCTCGAGAAAGAACCAAGTGTAGATAGTGAACGCGCGCAGCTCGTCAGTCACGGCGTTGAGAAACCGCACCGTCTTCAACAACAACAAAACAGTCGTGTATTGCAATTGGCGACGCGCCTCTGTGCAAACTACGACGCGAATCGTGGCCCCAGCAGGCAATTATGTGCCGTCGACGTACCACGAGCCTTGCTACACGAGCAGTAGCGCGACGGCCGCTACAGCCGCCCCGACCAATGAACCGGCGGCAAGAGCAATCGCGCCGTCCGAGCCGCCGCCTCCAGCAGCGACGCTATCTTCGCCGTCTTCAACAGTCTCTCCGTCGCCTAGATCCGCGTTGGTGTACGCTCGGACCTGCTCGTAGCACTCGTTGGTGACCAACAGTTCCCTGGGCACCGTGGTGACGCTCGGCTGACCGCCACTGCAGTCCGCCGTCCCGAACTGGCGAATCGTCACCGAGCCATTTGCGTTTAGCGTCGCCAGGTTCGCCGAAATAACGACGTCGTCAATCGTACCGTCGACGATGAGGCTGGCATGGCACAGCCCGTCGACTATCAAGGCGTTTGAGATGACGGAGACCGAGTTGGTGCAGTTGGTGGTGTTGTAGAAGTCGAGCCGCAAGTAAACTTGGTCGCTAAATGCCTCGTCCAGGTAGGACGCCAGGTCCGTGGCGCAGCCAACGGAGTAATACTCGTCCGGAACTTGCTCCGACAGGCTACCGTTGACTCCGTAGTCGAGCATTGTGCACTCCGAGTCGTTGGACATTGACGAGGACCAGCACTCGGGGAAAGCGATCACAAGGACCGGCGTGCCGCTGCAGTCGGCCTCATTGTAGTGACCCGATACATCCCACGGATCGGAGCCGCCGCCGCCGCCGCTTGTGGTCGACGCTAAGGCCAACGAGACGCTAGACGCACGGGACGACGGTCGGCTCTCGCCAACCCAATCATAGCGAGCCAAGCTGGCAGCAGACGCGGCGGCAGCATCCGCTCTGTCACCATGGAACAGGCCACAGGTAACCACGGCGGTGACCGCAAGCGCGCAAGGAGACAGCAAGCGAGGCATCTTGATGCAGCAGGAGCGGAGGCTTGAGAGCTGGGTACGGAGTGCCGGCTGTAGAGCAAATTGCAGAGTGCCGCCGCCGTGGTCGCGAGACGAGAGCAAGCCGCTTCTTGCCAACCAGTTGTTGGTGGGTGCAGCCTCGTTACCGCAGCTTGAGTCGCCGGAATCCGAAGATGCGCATCATATTCTTCAAAGAACATCAAGAAGAGGTCACCAGCCTGGCGCAACCACGGACGACCTGATAAAGAAAATTCCACCCGCAAGTGACGTGGGAGGGGAGGGGTCCGTAGGATTATCCTCCCCGCCCATTGGTCCGGGCCGCCCGTGGAGATGGGGCGCAGCGACTTGAAGCAACGACAACACAGAACGCGCGAAGGAGTGAGTCGGCTGATTAACGCGATTAAACTACGGTACAGTGAAACGCGTGGAGACGCGCGTACATACCGAGTAATAGCGTGGGAGCTGTCGCGTACTGTACGGCTTACCACTTGGGGCATGGCGCTCCAACTGTGGGTGGACGCCTCCTCCGACGGATCATCTGCGGCGGCATCCGTCGCAAGTCGGCAGCGGCGCCGCTCGCTGCCCGAGAAGCCTCACACGCGGCGAGGAGGCGCGCCTGTTCTTCATCGTCAGCAGCAATGACCGGAATCAGTTGGCTTACTTGCTTGAAGTTCAAGTCCATGAGGCGCGGCGGTGGCTGGCGCAGCGACCATGTCGGCGATCTTTTACCAGTCCGTGCTCGGTCTAAAACTCAATCGACTTCTTCTGCGGGTAGGGCGCGTCCGAGCGCGTCGACTCCTCCTCGATCGTGAGGCCGCTGGAGAGC
This sequence comes from Phytopythium boreale, assembly GCA_023338115.1. Lineage (NCBI taxonomy): Eukaryota > Oomycota > Peronosporomycetes > Pythiales > Pythiaceae > Phytopythium > Phytopythium boreale. Next base: position 6,025 of record JAADYG010000557.1, on the reverse strand, counting down.
GAGTCGATGTCGCTCGACTCCGAGACGTCGACAAGACCTCGCTGGACGAGCGGCGTGCGGATGACGGAGCCGTCGTCGTCCACGCCCTGCGAGTACTCGGACGAGTCCTTGGACTCGTCGCTAATCGGCGAGAACACGCGCTCCGTCGGGTACAGGTTCACGGCGAGCTCGGTGCCGGTCAGTGGCGACCCGTATCGCTGCTGGGCGGGCGACGCCTGAGCAACGCTGGGGACGTAGCCGTGGTAGCTCTCGCCCGACTCGCCCGAGATGACGGACGCGTTCGTGTCGTGCGTCCGCGCCGTGCGCGTGGTCGTGACGCTCTCCCTGCGCGCGGCGGCCGCCGTGTCCTTCCGCCACTGCACGGCGCGCTCGGCCTCGGCCACTTCGGTGCGGTTGTCGCCCTTGCGCGGTCGGTGGCGGAACCAGTTGATCAGGAACACGGCCAGCGCAAGCAGCAGCACGGCGCCCACGCCCACGACGACCCACACCCAGATCGCCGGCCCGCTGCGGCCGCCCTCCACGGCGAACTCCTGCGGAGACTCGTTCGCATCATCGTTGTTGTCGACGCTCAGCATCATTGTGGTCGTGAAGGTGCGGCAGTCGACGGCGGAGCACGAGAACTCGCTAGACCCGTTTAGGCACAGCGCGAACACCTGGTCGAGGATGCTGTTGTGAACGAGGCGGCGGCACGAGCACGCCGCCGCGCAGGCGGACGAGAGCGCACCGTTATCGTCGCAAGTTGTAGACGCGCCGCCGTCCGCGGAGAGGAAGAGGCGGCCCGGCGGCAGCGCGCACGCGTCCGTCCTGTGGGCGGCGGAGTTTGCAGCGACGGCGACCGAGACGCAGCCAGCAAGCGAGGCTGCGGCCGCAGCGTGCGAGCGAGACCACCAGCGCATCGCCTGTGGTGTTCGGGGGCCGATAAAGAGCGCCGGTGAGCCAGGAAGCGGCGATGACGGCGACTGTAGAGGAGAATGGAGGAGAGGCGGGCGGGCGTGGACGGGGCGATGTCCATCCTGTAACGTTAGGTCATTTCTATCAATTATGATCATGTATTATTGTTCAGGCATACTAATCCAACTGACTTATATGAAAAGTTTTAATATGAAGTATTTTAATGAGCAATATATAAATAAAGAAAGGTCACATTCCTGATCTGCGCTGGAAAATTTCTTTTGGGTGCGCTGTTGCAGTCGTCAGCGTTCTCGGTAAAGTACGATTTGAGCGTGGTGGTACTGAGATGAGCCGGTAAAGTACGACAATTATTGCTTACCGTGACACTTGAAAATATCCGTTCGAGTTGTCGTCAACGCTTGTTTTGGGGGATACTGTACTGTACGTTTCGTGAACCCGTTTTTGCTGGATGGGGCGGCCGCGTTTTTGTGTTGTGCCACCGACTGGTCGGTCAGCACATCAGCTTACCCATCAGGTTCAATCCTCTGATTTTAGCTGTCAAAATAGTGGCAAATGCATACAACGAATATATGGTATCTTTGTAGAACCTTGCTATAGTGACCTTTCCACGACTTCCGTTTAGTCTGGTGGTGCTGAATCCGTTGGTGGCAGCAGCCAGGACTGCGTCAAACGCGTCGCGTCAAACGCGCGGCGCTAATGACGTAATGGCGGCGTTCGGCCAATGGCGCGGCGTCATGATTGCTCTTCCCGCGCGGCTCGCGACATCTCGAGCCCGGTACGCGCGGGAACTCCCATCCTCCTCCTTCCTTCCACCCACCCGGTGGATTCGAACGCTGCTGCCTGACTGTTGGCGGGCGGGTCGATCGCGCCAGCGCCTGCCACTCGTTCGCTCAGAACGCAATTCCTCGAGAACCCGGAGCGTCTTCCTCTTCTCCTCCCTCTCTTCCGAGTAATCACCGTTATCTCTGCGACGATGGCGACCGAACTGTGGGCGAGCTACAAGCAATGGGCGGACGAGCAGGAGGCGCTCTTCCTTGGCTGGGTGGACCCCTCGGGCGCCTACAAGCTGTCGCCCATGCAGAACCTGCCGTTCGCCGACTTCGCCACGGCCTTCGCCATCTGCGTCGTCTACCTGGCCTTCGTGACCGTCGGCACCCTCGTTATGAAGGCAGGCGTGCCCGCCTTCAAGACGAGCGCGCTGCAGTTCGTCTACAACCCGCTCCAGGTCGTGCTCTGCTCGTACATGTGCGTTGAGGCCGGCATCCAGGCCTACCGCAACGTAAGTGCTCTCTCTCGTTTGGGATCCACCATGGAGTAATGTGTCACGACGCCTAACGCCTTGGATATTTGTTTCCGATAACCACGCAGGGCTACTCGGCGACGCCGTGCAACCCGTACAGCGCCGACAAGCCGGTCATGGGCAACGTGCTGTACATGTTTTACCTGTCCAAGATCCTGGACTTCTGCGACACGTTCTTCATCATCGCCGGCAAGAAGTGGAACCAGCTCTCGTTCCTGCACGTCTACCACCACCTGACCATCTTCTTTGTGAGTCTCCGCATTGTTCGTGCTTCCATTGGTGACGTCTCCAGCAACTGACGGTCTGGTCTGTGTGCTCCTTGTGACCGTCAGATTTACTACATGAACTTCCGCGTGGCGTACGACGGCGACATCTACGCGACCATCATCCTGAACGGCTTCATCCACACCATCATGTACATGTACTACTTCGTGAGCGCGCACACGCGCGACATTTGGTGGAAGAAGTACCTGACGGCCATGCAGATGGTCCAGTTCCTGACCATGAACGCCCAGGGCTACCTCATGGTCTCGCGTGCGTGCCCGGGCCTGCCGCCCAAGGTGCCCGTCATGTACCTCATCTATATCCAGTCGCTCTTCTGGCTGTTCGCCAACTTCTTCGTCAAGTCGTACTGCGCCAAGCCACGCAAGGCCAAGACGGACAAGAAGAAGACCGCGTAAGCAGTTGGCGACGTCCGTCCCCCGCGTTGCCCTGCGGCTGGCAACAGCGTCGGAAGACGCTGCGTGAGCATAGGTAGGAAGCTGTGAGGGCACATAACGCAACACAGCACGGACGCTTCGAGATCCTCTCATTGGGACGCTTGCGCCTCTCTTGAATCGAAAGCGACGTGTTGATCTACTCCGAATCTGTTGCTCCCTGCCACGAATTCCCATAAAGATCGCTCCCTGTGCGTGTTGTTGTCACAAGATCGCGCCCCCACCGGAACGCGTTCCGACGTTTGCGGCCGGGTTTCGGCACCAAGGAAACGCAACAGCTCGCGGGATTCAATGTACATGCGCAACGGACAGGAGCTGCCTTGCACCATGCTCACTCCTCATCCTCGGCACTCACGCAGCACAGACACTGCACTAGCGTCCTCCTGCGAGGGCGCCAGCCACGTACGCAAGATCATGTAGCCCCACCCGGAAGCTCGTCCTCGCTCTGGCGCGCACAATCCATGCGATCGCGCCCAGGGGGACCAAACGCACCACTCACTTCGCTGCTGCGTCAGAACAAACAACAGATCAAGGTGTTCGCTAGGAGTTCTCGCAGCCTGGGAGCGCTGTTCGATCTCTCTCGGCACGAGAACGCACGTGAGACGTCACGAGACGTCACGCCACGCGGGACTTGTCGGTTTTTGATTGGCTTCACATTCATTCTGACAGGTTTCTGAGCGAGCAGCTCCGCTTGGTATGCATTTCCAGAGGCTGCTCCCACTTTTTCTCGTGGCTCCGGCCGTCAAACGGCGTGGACCACACTGGTGGTTGGCCAAACGGCGGTAAGTGAGACAGCCACGCCCACGCACTCCGCAAGCGCTTTGATCCGAGCCGAGGCCAATCGAATTCCGACGGCCGCCACCCGAACGAGCTCCGCGCGACCTTCAGTACAGCACTACCGACCGCCACGATGCCGCTGCCGCTGCGCGAGTCCACCAAGCAGAGCCTCGAGGCGCTCGCCGGCAAGTACGGCACGCCGCTGCAGCTGTACGACGAGCAGCTCATCCGCGAGAATGCGCGCCACCTGCTGCAGACGTTCCGCCGGCACTTCCCCGACTTCCAGCAGTTCTATGCCGTCAAGGCGCTGCCCAACCCGGCCATCCTCAAGATCCTGCACCAGGAGGGATGCGGCATGGACTGCTCCTCGTCCGCCGAGCTGCACATCTCTAAGGAGATCGGCGTGCCTGGCGACCGCGTCATCTTCACGTCCAACTTCACGTCCAAGGTGCGCCTGCCGTCATGCCACGCTGAGTTGACAGGCAAACTACTAATGCAACACACTGCAATCCCATCACTGTAGAACGACCTCGCGACCGCGTTCGACCAGGGCGTCATCATGAACCTCGATGGTACGGTGCGGTGCCGTTTGTGTTGTCATTCCCTACGCTTCCAGCAGCGACTAACGCGTAATGTGTGCCAATGCAGACGTGTCGCTCGTGGACAGCCTTGTCGCCGTTCGCGGCCGCTGCCCGGAGCTCATGAGCTTCCGCCTCAACCCGGTAAGGAAGGGTGTCAGCATTCAAATCCCAAGTACGAGTTGCTGATGGAGTGATGATTCGCACATGAAGGGGCTCGGACGTACCGACTCGGAGACCAAGTCGAACGTGCTGGGCGGCCCCGACGCCAAGTTCGGCGTCCCGCCGTTCCAGATCGTCGAGGCGTACCGCAAGGCGCAGCAGGCAGGCGCCACTCGCTTCGGCATCCACATGATGACGGGCTCGTGCGTGCTGAACCAGGAGTACTGGCGCGAGACCGTGACGGTGCTCTTCAACACGATCGTGCAGCTCAAGAAGGAGCTCGGCATCGAGTTCGAGTTCATGAACATTGGCGGCGGCCTGGGTATCCCGTACCGCCCCGACCAGGAGCCCGTCGACATTATGGCGATTGCGCAAATGTTACGCGATGTGTTCGACGAAGCCATGAAAACCCACGGACTCGTACGTGCCTGTGTGTCGCGTGATCTAGAAATGATCGTTCTGCATCGTCTAACATCCCGGGTGTTGCGTGTGTAGACGTCGATCCCCCGTCTGTGTATGGAGAACGGCCGCTATATGACTGGCCCGTTCGGCTGGCTCGTGACGCGCTGCGAGGCCATCAAGCAGTCGTACGGCCGCTACTACGGTGTGGACGCGTGCATGGCGCACCTCATGCGCCCGGGCATGTACGGCTCGTACCACCACATCACGGTCCCCGCGCGCGAGGGCGACGAGAACGTGAAGCACGAGCCGTCCCACGTTGTCGGCTCGCTGTGCGAGAACAACGACTGGTTCGCCAAGGACCGTCCTCTGCCGCGCGCCGAGGTTGGCGACCTGTTTGTGATCCACGACACGGGCGCTCACTCCCACTCGATGGGCTTCCAGTATAACGGCAAGCTGCGCGCCCCGGAGGTGCTGATCCGCCCGGACGGCTCCGACACGCTCATGTAAGTCTCTTTATCGTGTAGTATGTCAACCACTTAGCGCTGACGGTCATTTCGCTGCTGTGTATGACGCTTAGCCGCAAGCGCGAGACGTACGACGCGCTGTACGGCAACTGTGTGCTCCCGGCCGATCTCTGAAGAGGACGCAACAGCGATGAAGCTGCTGTCAGCAAAGCATACTTTCCAACCGGTTGACCCAAAGGCGGTAGAGCTTCTTCGCGGCTCGTTGCTGCAACCGCAATCGCGTTTGCTGTGTTATCCAAGGATAACAGGACCGCTGTTTTGTCTTCTCGTCGATTGCTTTTTGCCGCATGCCGTGCTCGTCTATCGAACCGCCACGGCGTCAATCTTGGACTCTACTACGCGCAAAGCATACCGATACGCTTGTCAAGCAAGACGGCGAGTAACGAAATCCGCATGCTGTGTTCAACAGGTTGTGGTGAAATCAGATGCAACTACAAAGCGCAATTCTGTCAAATGCATGCAAGGCCTCCCATGCATATGGATCGTTCGCTCGCTCACTCACTGGGCCATGCTGCGCGCGACGCCCTTCTCCTCGCTCTGCTGGGACGCAAAGTAGTTGAAGATCTGCTGGAGCGTCGTCTGCGAGACGGCGTACTCGCGCACGTGGTGCTCGCGCTTGCCGCCCTCGATCTGCCGGAACACGTGCGCCAGCCG
>JAADYG010000556.1:0-21263 GCA_023338115.1 Phytopythium boreale | reverse complement strand
TCCCCCCCCCCCCCCCCCCCCCCCCCCCCCCCCCCCCCCCCCCAAATGGAGAGCTCTATCCATTTCACTTTTGGATTCCCCCGCAAGCCCACAAGTCGAGCCTCCTCCACCCTCTCTGCCCCTTCCACCATGAAGTTCTCGACCGTCGTCGCCGCCGTCGCCGTCGCCGTCGTCTGCGCGTTCTCGCCCGTCGCCGCCGAGAGCGAGGCCTCCATCCATCTGCGCGTGCACTCGGAGGCCGCCGGCGCCATCTGCTACAAGCAGTGCCCCTCGGGCCAGTACTGCGCTCGCGGCACCACCTCGTGCCGTGGCCCCAAGAACAAGGAGTGCTTCAACCCGGCCACGAGCCTCTGGCTCACCAACGGCTGCGACCCCGGCTTCAAGTGCTCCAACGGCAAGTGCGTCTACGCCTAGGCGTCGTTGGTCACGCGCATATCATCGTGACGAGTCCTGTGCGCCCATCATCGCCTCGACGCTTGGTGTTCGACGTGGCTCCTCCCGTCGCTTGTCCTCGCCCGCGAGACGAGTTTGGTGCCATCTCCATTTGAGCAAAGACACAAATATATCATCACCCGTGTATGAACATACTGCACCTCCGTGAGCCGCATCCTCCCTCTTTACAGTACTGTGCACAGTACTTGATCCCGTTCCGCCGCTCTGAGCTTCGACGCAGAATGTTCAACGGAACCTGGTGCGCCATCCTCTTCTGGCGGCCAAGGCCGAAAGATCTCGCAACCTTTGGCGCGCCAATACGATTGACCGAGGGGCACCCGCCGCCCCCCAACACCACCCACTTCTCGACTCGCCCCCGGCAGCTCAAGCCTCCTCTTCCGTTCTCACAAACCTCCAACGACACGATGAAACTCTCGACCGTGTTCGCCGTCGCGCTAGCCGCCGTGGCCTGCGTGCTGTCGACTGCGACCGCCGAGTCGCAGGCCTCCATCCACCTGCGCATCCACTCGGAGTCCGCGGGCGCCATTTGCTACGCGTCGTGCCCGTCGGGCCAGTACTGCGCGCGGGGCACGACCACGTGCCGCGCGCCCAACCGCAAGAAGGACGAGTGCTTCAACCCGTCCACGAGCGCCTTCCAGAGCGGCTGCGACAAGGGCTTCAAGTGCAAGAATGGCAAGTGCGACTACGCCTAGTAGGCCTCCTGCTTGTCGTCGCCGGTCTCAGTAGTTTCCCGTGAAATGCGCGAGACGCTCGGATCAGCCGCCTCCTCCCCGACGTACTCGCCTGTACATGTGCCCGACGGAACCCAATTGAAAAAGAAGCAAATATACCTCGTGCTCGGTTGTTCGCATGTGCCAGGCTCCTCCCATTGTGGTGGTGGGCTTACCGATTCGAACGCCACGGGCCGAGCACCTCGAGGCGCTTCCGCACACCCACGGACAGTGCGGCGGCGTCTGCCAGCGACGGCGTCACGCTGTCGCCGATTGCTTCGCTGTCGTGGCCGCAGGAGCCTCCGCCGGCGTCTCTCTTGGTCTCATTGACGACGCCGCTGGTGCGCTCCACGTCCGTATTCACATCGGGCTCCGTCGTTGTCGACGTCTTGTCGGAGTTGACCACCAGCAACATATCCTTCTTCTTGGCCAGCCGCTTCATGACGGGGCTCATGGGTCGGCGACGCCCCTTCTCGTCACCGTCGCTATCCGCGTCGCCGTACTTGTCTGCAGTAGCAACCATCGCCTTGCCGACGGTCAACCGGCTCAGTCCGGATCGCGCCACGGCTGACGGGAGTGGGGAGGACTCCGCGTCGACCTCGCGCCATGCGAGCGCGTAATTCTGCCAGTAGAAGAAGGCCGCGCCGACGAGGCGCTGCGTGTAGTAGCGGTCCGCTCCCCGCTCCTTCTGATGCTGCGCGCGCCTACCATTCACCCACGCTCGCCAGTTGCGAATCGTGCCTCGCAATGCTCGAGCCTCGCACTTCGCCGTCAAATAGCGACACGCGCAGGCCAGTCGAGCCTGCCGCCAAGCCGCCACCACAGCTTGCAGCACACGCTTTTGGCGGAGCCCGTCGAGCTTGAACACGCACGCGAGCACCACGAACCGCCGCTGCTTGTTGCGCTGAGCGAGTGCTCGCCAGTGTGCCAGCACGCGGCGTCTCGCTCCATCTTCGAGCCGCTCCATAGCCGCTTCAAAGCGAGCCTCCCGCTCCTCGACCAGACTCCGGGCAGCGTCAGTCCAAGTGCACAAGTATCGACACAACAGTCGACGTGCGTTGAACTCGGTGGCAAGTCGTGCGAGGCACCGGGTTTCAACAAACGCCAGCCACCTTCGCCAGACCTGGCGTTGCGTGTTGACGACCTTCAAGCTCGAAATGCTCGCGGTCAGTCGGCGCCAGTAACCGAGGCGACGAGCAGTTGAGTGCCATTCGAGCAGCATCCGCTTGGCCATCAGGCGACGAGTCCACTCGTGGAACCGCGTTGCGAGCACGAGCTTGACGTTCACCTGCCACTGGAACAGGAATTTGCGCTGCACGAACCTCCGGTACAGTCGCTGCAGCTCTCGGCGTCCAACGATCGAGCGCCACTTCCGAGTGGCGCGATGCACACGGAACACGGTGAGTTGCTGAGCTGCAAACTCGAAGCGTCGACGGCGAAAGCTGGAGGCTAGAGCCCGCTCATACCGCCGTGAGCGAAGCAATGAGCGTACGCGGAACGCAACCGCGCGATCAAGAAGCCGTCGCGAGTGGCGCTTTCGCGAGACGAAGCGCTTCCAGAGCGTCCACACGCGGGCGCAGACCTGCTCAACACGCTGCTCGCCCAGCATGCTGATGATCGCGCGGTGCCGACGCTGCAGATCAGCCGCCGACTTCCAACTGCACAGCACACGTCGCTGCCTCTCACTCTCGACGTATTCGCGATGCTTCACGCCGACACGTTGACAATGCGCCCACTTGTGCCATCTCGCGAGGATTTTCGGGATCAGCTCGTCGTTCCGCTTGTTCATGCAGTACTCGATGACTAGCCGCACCCGCTTCCGCCGCGCGCGATTTAAGCGGAGAGCCTTCACGGCCCGAGAAAGCGCGTGGCAACGCAGCTGGCGCTGCTGCTCTCGGTATCGCCGGCGCGCCAGAGCGGCCAACTCGTGGAAATCGTGGCGCCAAGCGAGCCAGACCTTGGTGATCAGCCGCGCGCGGTGATATGCGTCAGCGCTCGCCTGCAGGTGACGCTCGTCCTGGATGAGTGTGAACCAGGCTGCAAAGTGGGCTCGCAGCTGGCGCTTCTCCCGCCGCAGCATCTCCGTGTTGACAATCGTCCAGAGCTGCCGCTCGCGTTGGCGCTCGGCTTGCAGCTGTTTGACTCGGCGCACCACGTCGCGCCAGTTGATGAACACGCTTCGCAGTGATGAATGCTGTCTTGATCCAGTCAAAGTCGCGATCACCAAGCGCGCGCGTTTCCGTCGATCTGAGTGGTGCTTCCAACTCAAAAAGTGCCGCTGAAGCGTTCGTAGTCGATGGAAGAGCACGGTGTGGAACGCGAGCCGCCAGTACCGCCACGCACTGTGCAGATCCCATGAGAACTCGAACTGCTGGAAAAATCGCGCTTTAACCGCCAACTGCGCACGCAAAACGGCGACGGGATCGTCGGTATCGACACTTGTCGTGGCAGCAGCATCGCCATCCTGGTGATCTTGGCGCCCATTGCCAGTTAGTGACGTGCTTTCGCCAATGCCAACAGCCGAAAATGCTGGTACAGGCTGAAGCAACAGCGCGAGCCGTCGTCGTTTGGCTGCGAACTCCTTCCACAAGAGAAAGCGGAAGCGCAGGTGGTTGCCGTTGGCCATTCGCGACAGAATGCGCTTGCATCGTGTACGCACCGAGCTCCACTGCTTCCACGCTTTGAAACAGCAAGTAAGCGCATCACAGTGGCGCTTGTGCTGCGTCTCGAGCTGAAATCCGCGAACACGGTGTGAGGTAACCACGCGCTTCCGCCAGGTCACAAAGCAGGTTTCGAGCGTGCGCTTGGTGCACGTGCCCATCATGCGCTCGACCTTGTTCAGCACCACGAGCTACCGCCAATGCCTGAACGCGCGGCTCGATGAGTGAGCGCGCTGGAAAGCCATTGCGCGCTGATTTCGCTTTGCCTTGGCGACATATTGTCGCCACTCGAAGAAGAGCGTCTGCAGACACAGCTGCGTGCGCATTGCGAGTGATCGCGCTATTCTCTTTCGCAGTTCGTGGTGATGAGCCGTGCAGCCAGCCCAGGACCGAAAGCTCTTGGCTTGGACGGCGTGCTGCAGCATGTGAACGTAGCAGCGCAGTCGCTCACGCTGTGTAGAACGCGTTGACGCCGTCACTCTCCACGCGTTGAACATTTGAGCTATGACTCGCTGCGAGTACATGGCGTCCGATCGCGCGATAATAGCGCGGTGGTGTCTCCGGTGGTCCCGGTACGCGCTGAGCGAGCGGAACGCCGCGTGGACCAGTCGGGACTGCATGTGGACGATCACCGCTCGCATCTGTGCTTTGTTCGCTCGCATTAGCGTCACATACGTGCGCCACGACGCAAACGATCGCTTGACCGCGAGGGAGTCGCTAAAGCGCGCTGACATGAGCGTCATGGCCTTCCCCATCTTGCGGCGCGCCACGTGCTCTCGCCACGATTAGAACGCCTGACGCTGCGTGCTCTTGAGCACCACGGCGTGGATGCGATCTTGCAAGAGGGCCAGCGACTGTTTCCCGCTCCTCCACGCTGCCCACTTCCGCCAGTAGTACGCCAAGTTGCGGCGCTGACCGGCTTGATGCACGAGGAACAGCTTGCGCCACGCACACCACGCAGTTAGTGAGTCCTTTTGTCGGGACCGAAGGGAAACAGTCACCGCGTTCTCCTTCAGCCGCCGCTGTGTGTCGGCAAACTGTCCCAAAGCCAACAGACATCGACACGCCGTCGCCATTTGCCACCGCACGATCGTGCTCCGACATACAGAGGCGAAGTTGCGCTCCCACTCGGTCGACGCTCGCCAGAATCGGACCGCCGTGCGCAGTTGTCGCGCGTGGAAGTGCGCCTCGCCTTGGATGAGTCGTTCCCTTTGCGCAAGTCGGTACGAGCGGTACGCTGCCAACGCGTTCCATGCTCGTCGCGCCGATATGTTCGTCCAGGTCGCTGCAATAGCGCGCGCTGCCACGTTCAGCGACTTGCGGTGTCGAACAACCTCCACCCATGCGCGCCATTAAGTCGGAAGCAGCTTGCCCTGGAGATACTGCAGCGTCACGGCGCGTGTCTTGCGTGCTAATGCTGCAAATTCCTTCCACCGCGCGAATAGGCTACTCTGTTGAGTGCCTTGCAGCACAGCTTTGAAGAGTTGAGCCTTCTCGAGTAACAGCGAGCGATGATGTGAGCGCGAACGGATTGCCTTCAGCGCATTGACACCTTTGTGATATCGTCGTAGGCGATAAAAGGTGTCTGCGAGACAGCGGTGCTTGACTCTGGCGTCGACATGTCCGTGCCAAGCAGTAAGCACGCGTACTGATGTACGGACGTCGCATTTCACCGACATAGTCGACATGATCCGCGCGAGCTTGCGGTGCTGCTTGCTCCAGGCGCGCCACGCACGGAAGCACGAGCACATCATGAGGACTTGCAGACGCTCCGTGTTGGCCTGCAACTGCTGTCGCAGCGACTTGATATTCCGCACTTGAACCTTCCACTCACCAACGCACTTGCGTAGCAATCGCTCCTGGTAAAACACACGCGCCACGGTGCACTGCACGCGCTTCGTCCTGCTGCTGATTGTGAACGTCTTCCATTCGAGCATCAGTGCGCCGAGGAGGCGCACGCACGAGGCGCGGTAGATGGCCAGCACCAGCCGCCTGTGTGTTCTCTTCGTTGAGGAGAACAGCTTCCAGCTTGCAAATACCGCACGACTGAGTGAGTTGATGAAACGCGTGCGCGCCTTTGCGTCGCGCGCCTTCTTCCCACGACGCTATCGCTGCCACGCTTTCCATTTCGTAAAGCTCCGCTTGGTTGCTCCACGCACGTACAGCGCTTGCACGACGCGGTTCTTCTTCTGGAAAGCGTACACGTGCTTCCACCCGTGAAACGCGCGACTGATAGTCGTCGACAGCCACCAATTCATCGCAACAAGTGCGTTGTGCCGCTCCCTTCGACGTGTGAAAGCTTGAATACGCCACTGTCGCATCGCACGAGCAAGATCAAGGCGCAACCATCGCACCATCATGACTCGCGTTTGGAAGACCCAGGAGCCGCCTAGTTCGAGCATTTGCTGGCGAAGCCCTTCTGTTAGTGCGCGTGTTGCCTCTTTCTGGGCGTGATACGCGAGCCAAGCACTCCATGCTTGCTGCAGAAGGCGGCGCCAAGCTCGCTCTCGTGCCATTTACTCAGCGTCTGAGATGCGAGCGATACGGTCGTGAACCTTCTCCGCCAGCCACACGCGCAAGAACGCGCAGTGCGTGTCTTGGATTTGAAGAGACAGAGCTCGCTCGTGCGACCTTGCTCGGGCGAAGGCTGCAAACCCGTCGTGGAAGACGACGCGCACAAGTCGCAGCTGTATCCGCCGGCGCTGCTCTCGGACGCAGCGGCCTACCCGCGCGAACGTGAGCCACCGATCAAACCGCCATCGAACATTTTCACTCGAGCGGCGTTGCACCATTTGCCCTCGCATGGCTTTCGCACACGCGAGAATCCTCAAGCGGACGCGCCATTCGTTCCAGAACACGCGCTTGGCTTGCATCATTGCAGCGTTTTGAATGACGCTAGCGCATTGTTTGCCCCACTTTCGTCGTAGTGTTTCGCATCGCCACCCAGTCAGGATCTCACGGGTCATTCCAACTTGCTTCTCGACTAGCAGCGTACGCACGAGTCTTCGGGCTCGAGCGAATCGCTTCCAGCATGACCAGCACTCGCCGCGAAGGTCAGCGAGCCACATGGCTGGAAAGCGATCGCGGATCGCTTTTCTTCTCGTCACTTCAAGCGATATGCGTTGCTTCCACGAGTTGAATACACGCACGAGCGTTTGGTTCTGGAGCCTACCCACCAGAAGCTTCGCTGCGCGTTGACGTTGTATAAACCGCCGCCAGTACGCAAAGACCTCTGCAGTTGCTCTTTCCGCCTGCTGACCCGACAAGACACGCAGTATCTGTCGCGTGCGCGCTGTCTGGTGCCAGTGCCGCAGGGCATAACGAGCGCGCTGCTGCCCGAAAACGCGGTCTGCGAGTTCTTGCTTCGCTCGCAAACTCTTCTGGTGCCCAATGAAGCAAGCCCACGCGGCGAAACAACGCAAAGCAGTGGCGTGTTGCCACCGCGCGATCACTTGCAGCGACTTCTTCTTTGTAGTCGCATACGCCACCCACGCAGCAAACGCCTTGTGTTCCAGTTGATGACTCATGAACCCGCTTGCGCGTAGCAGCAGCGCTCGCGTATGCTTTTGCTGATCCACGTGCCTCCTCCAACCACGGAAATACAGCGGAAGGAGGCTGAATACTTGGAAGACGAGCGCCTTCTGCTTAAGCGCGTGGCGCAGTGCTCGTTCCTTGATGTATTCGCGCCATGACTGGAAACACTGCTGAAGCAACGTCGTCTTGGACAGATATGTCGCCTTGAGCATCGTGGACTGAAGAAGTCGGCGCATTCGCGTCCGCTTCTCCCATCGTCGAACGGAAAGCCGCAGCTTGCAGAGCTTGATGACTTCAGCGTGTGCCGCTTGTTGAGATTCTTGAGTATGTCGTGCGACCAAGAAGCGCTTCCACGCAGTGAAAGACTGCTGCAATGCACCGCAAGCACTCGAGCGAGCAATCTGAGCGCAAATACATCGAAAACGACGCCGGAGCTGAGCACTCGAGTGTAGCGCTCTAACACATTTCTTCATGCGTAGCCGCTGAATGTGAGGCCGCGCGCCGTTGAGGCGGGTTGCTGCGTGCTTCACACGTTGAGCCCACGCTTTCCACCTGGAAAAGTGCGTTCGCGCCAGACCCTGGTGAAAGAATGCTGCCATGGCTGCTAACTGGGTCTTCTGAGCCTTGCGTGTCTTCGCGAACTCAATCCAGCGACGAAAAGGAGCGACAAGCCCGAGGTGTTGCCAATGCGCAAGCGCGTCTCGTAGCTGACCGCCCTTAATCCGCGTGGCAGTTAGTCTTCCGCGCCACCGCTCGATTACTCGACGCAGCCTCCACTGCTGAAGACGCTTCGTCACATTTGTAAACTCGCGGTTTGCATTGGCGTGCAGCTTCCACAGCTTCTTCCAGGCTTGAAAGTGGATCTCAACCACGCGTTCCTTTGACAGTAGCTGCGACTTTTGCAGTAGAAAGCGGTGGCGCTTGCGGAGCGACCAGCGTGCTTTCCAGCAATGAAAGCTCGCGTGCAAGCGCTGGGACTTCCACTTGTTGATGACCTTCATCACTTGCTGCTTTTGACTCTGCATCTTGGAGTGCGCTAGTCTCCAGGTCTTCCAGCATCGACGCAAGCTGTTCTCGAGGCTAGACTGCGTCACGAGTCGGACACTCTCACGCTTCCGCCGCATCTTGAGAGCGTATACTTTCCAGCGGTAGAAGCTCGAAGCTGTGCGCGACAAGCCCATTCGTTGTAACGCACGAGCACACAGCTTCCGATCGTCGCGCTTCCGTTGAACGAAGTGCTTCCACACGCGGAACACGTGCGATTTGCGATACGCATCCAGATTCTTGGCTGTGAGCTCTCCGAGCCGCGCCAGTCGGAATCCCTTGCGCCAAACGCACCACATCCGGCGTAGCAGAAACGCTCGTCGGATCGCCACGCGCGCGTGCTCCTCTTGAGTGCGACGACTGCGAGCAAGCATTAGAAGAGCAGACCACCGACGGAATGCAACGTGCTCGCTGGTGATTCGCCGTTGCTGGAGAAACCGCATCGCCGCCTGCTTCTTGCAGCGCTGACCTTCCATGTGCTGCACGAGCAGCCGCCAATAGTGCGCTAGCACTCGGTGGTTGTGGTTGTGATGCGCGATGGATAGCGCGTTTCGCCAAACGCTCGCTTTCTTGCTGAACGCTCTCCAACGTTTCATGTGCTTGCTCAATACGTGGCCGTCATAGTTACGTCGGAATGCCAGTGCAACAAGGCGCACCGCCACTAGGCGTTTCCACCTCCGCCAAAGGCGTCTCCGTTCGCTCGCCCAGATCTGCTCCACTCTCAGCGCATCCAGCCGCAACGAGTCTTCGAGGTGAAGCCGCCATTCGCCCATAACAGCGACCAGCAACCTTTTCCTCCGCGTTCGCGCTGCACCATCGAGCTTCTCGGCAACTGCAAGCCGCATATCCACCCAGCTCGTCCAAGCGATGAGCGATCTGCGAAGAAGGCGCAGGCGACGCCACTTGACGAATTTCGCAGCAAGTTCTTCCGTCTGATACTTCGTCTCCAAAACTTGTCTCCATCCGTGCAGGGCCGCGAGCGTATACCGTCTCTCGCGAGCCTTGCGGCTTCGATCAACTTTTAATCGACGAGTTTGCTCGGTGAGCAAGTGCCCTTTTAGACGCCTCCACCCGTGAACCAGCAACCGGAAGCGGTTGTGGCCTTCTGCCGCCAGCTCTTGGTCGTGGATAAACGCCTGCATGCGGGTATGCTGCTTCCATCGCGCGATGGCTCGCTTGCGAGCGAATCTTGCATGAATATCGCGGATGTGACGGTGCTCGCGAACCAGTCGGCGCCACTTTTCCCAGCAGCCCGCCGCCCGTTTCAACGCGTAAGCCTCCGTGGCCCACGCCTCTCGCTGGCGCTCGTGTGAAAGCTGCCGCCAGCGCGCAATCGTCTCGCGCAGGATGCGGCGGCCGTAGCGGAGAGCAATCCAATTGGCTCGTTCGACGAGGCACTTTCTCGTTTCGACAAACAATCGCCACTGGAGCATGCACTGGAACGCGACCTCGAGCACCTGAGCACGCTGGCGGGCCAAAAATTTTTGGCGGAGCTCGCGAACTCTCGCGGTTCGGCGGTGCCATGACGCGATAATGTCCTTGACGCGAGACATCAGGAGGCGGCGAGCAAACTTGTTCAGCATGGACAAGTTGCTGACACTGCTCCTCTGCGTCACGTTGATTCGTCGTGCGAGCGCAGCTGGGATATACAAGTCGCGGGACACCGCGGAACTCGCAACTGCATATTTCTCGGGAAAACACAGCACGATCCATCGGAAGACCGCATCTATGGCCGCAGTGGGCATCAGTGCGCGCCGCATGCGAACATCTTGGTCCTTTCGCATTTCCACAAGTTTGCGGAGATCGCGCATCGACTTCCATTGCTCGAGCGCCGTCGATAGAAGCTGGGCATCGGATACGGCCGACTTGAACTTGTCAGCGCGCCGTCTGCCGTCACTGATTGTGTCTTTGTCTGCTGACACTGGATCGTCGGGGTCATTAGCCGCCCTATCCATGTTACCGTCCCGCGCGCTGTGCTCCAATTCCGCAGACATGCCACTCCCAGTACGCTGGGCGCTGCTCTGCAGTAGTAGCAACCGGTTCACCGAGATCTGGCGAGTGAACGGAGATGGCGCCACTGCGCTTTCGTCGTCCGAACTCCGTGACAGCGTGCTGCCTTGGCCGGTTCGTAGAGTTGACCGCCGAACCGGCGAGACCGGACGAATTAATGCTCCTGGTGACTGTTCCTTCGCGAGCTCCCGGTCGTAAACGTACGAGTCTCGCCCTTGCAGGATATCACCGAAGAGATCCCCTCGAGCGCTGCCAGGCTCGTACGACGGCCGTCTTCGCTGGCGCGACAAGCTTGCGTACTCTTTACGGTGCGCGTCCCGACGCATCCGAGTTTCCCGCCTTGCTCCTTTCTCCTGCAGCAAACCCGCCAATACACTTGAAGCCGATGCTCCACGAGCGTTGAGCTGAGTCGAATGCGCAAACTCAATCGCGCACAGCCGTCGCACGCGCGGCTGGTCAGCTAGTCTCAACCCCTCGATCTTCTTGCGCCAGTCCGGGTCCGGGTCGATGGACAGCGAGAGCAAGTAGCGGTGGTACACTGCGTCGTCGGGAACGTCGATGCCGTAACGTTCGAACAGCGGGCCCGACGCTTGGATGAGCTCGATCAGCGAGAGCGGCGACTCGTCCCCGTCCCGCTCCGCCAGTTCGCCGTGCTTGAGTCGCTGTTTTGACAGTTTGTCGGCGCGCTTTCGCTCTGCGTGGGCGTAGATTTGCGCGAGCAGCATGCGCACCGTCTCTTCATGCCCCCTGCTGCGATCACACTGGCTTGGCGTCCCAGTCACGCGCTGTCGAGTCGCCATAGTCAATGGCAACGTTGGGAGCCTCCGGCGGCTCGTCCGGCGCCAACTCGAGTTTGTTCGCGTCCAACCTAGCCAAGCGCGCACAGCATGGGTCCGATATGAGCCGGAAAACAGAGATAACTGTCCGAAACGTAGCGAAGCGGCGTCCACCGCCCGACGCCTGCCATCCCGCCTCGTGACCTTTCGCGCCCCGTGCCGCTGACTGACCAACTGGGGAAACCGAGCCGCCTCACCACCAGCGAAACCAAGACATACAACCACGTCACGAACCCTCCCTATGTACATACAGAGGCGGCGACGCCTCCGCGTAGACTCACTACCGTAGTCCATCAACCTTTTCCCATATACAAGCTCACCTTGGAGGAAGTGCGGGTTTTCGTCGTCCTTTCTCGGTTGACTGTGAGTTGAAGTTACCCCTGCTCGGTACTTCGGCTCGTGAGTCAAATACAAGCCGAGCCAAATCGAGCCGAGCCGAGCCGAGCCGCTTTTTCAAAATCCTGTCTAGACCTATACTGTGTCTAAAACAATATTGTACTGGACACCACTCGCGGGTTTAACACCTGCGATAACGTATACTCGGCCCATCGACTGGCCTCGGACGCCGCGCCATTACTTGAGCACCACCAGCAGCAGACGCAGCGGCGGTCGACGTACCTGCCATTCGCGCTCCTTCCTGCCGTCCCTCGCGCTCCGCCTCTCGTGTGTCTATTCGCGCCTCGAGCAGCCGACGGACGCTCTACAGTCGCTAGCTCGTCTCTGCGTGCTGCTGCTTCCTGCTCCTCCACTTTATACTAGACGTACATCAACAAGCATGGCCAAGAAGGCGGGGGCGTCGGTGAGCGCGAGCGACGTGTTCCCGCTCGTGCACGCGCTGCTGCAGGGCGCGGGCATGAAGGAGGCGGCGGCGGCGCTCGAGAAGGAGGCCAAGCTGGTGCGTAGCGCGCTGCTGGATGTGGCCCCAAGTCGAATGAACTCGAACCGGTGGAAGATTGATCTTTAACGGTTGCTTGCTGTGTTGGATGCGACAGAACGTCAAGAACTTTGTGCCAGAGGACGACCTGGTGGCTGTGTACCGGTTCTACCTGACGCACAAGAAGCCGAGCAGAAAGATCCCGGCGACGGCGGTAGTTGACGGCGCCAAGACCAAGAAGAAGGCGTCTTCTTCGTCTTCCTCGTCTTCTTCGTCCGAGTCCGAGGAGGAGAAAGCGACGCCGGCGGCCAAGAAGGCGGCCAGCAGCAGCTCGGACTCGTCGTCCTCGAGCGAGGACGACTCGAACGACGAGAAGGAGACGGCCAAGGCGCCGGTCAAGGCTAACGGCAAGGCGAAGGTGGCCGCCGCCGCCAAGAAGGACGCGTCGTCCTCTTCTTCGTCCGACTCGAGCGACGATTCGTCAGATGAGGAGGAGGCGAAGAAGCCCGCCGCCAAGAAGCCGGCCACGACCAAGGCGAAGGCCAAGCCTACGGCCGCTTCCTCGTCGTCGTCATCGTCTTCGGATTCGGACTCGGATGATGAGCAGAGCGACGACGATGATGACGAGAACGACAAGAAGAAGAAGTCGAATGCGCCGGACTCTACGAAGAAGCCCGCTGCTGCGGCCAAGCCGGCGGCGAAGAAGGCCAAGAAGGACGAGACGGACTCGTCGTCGTCGGATTCGTCGTCCGACTCGGACTCGGAGGAGGAAGACGACAAGAAGAAGAAGGCTGCTGCTGCTGCGTCCAAGAAGCGCAAGGCCGACGCTACACCGACCAAGGCGGCGGTGACCAAGAAGGCCAAGAAGGAGTCGGACGAGTCCTCGACGGACTCTTCGTCGTCATCGTCCGACTCGGACTCGTCCTCGGATTCCGACTCTTCCGAAGACGACAGCGACGACGACGAGGAGACGCACAAGAAGGAGGAAGAGCGGCGGAAGGCCGCGGCGCAGGCCGCGCTCGAGTGGAAGCCCAAGAAGGTGGAGAAGCCGGTACGTAATGCGCGCGTGGCTGGGATCCCAACTAGCATACTCTGATAGGTACAGTGCTGACTGTAATGCTTGGCATTGTTTTGTTGGTCCCCAGGCCAAGGTCGAGGGCAAGAAGTCGGGCGGCACCCCGTTCCAGCGCGTGGACGCCGACTTCTGGTCGCAGCAGATTGCACACGACTCGCTGCGCGACAACAGCTACGACGCGACGTTCAGCGGCGAGGGCGTGGGCAGCAAGGCCAACAACATCCTCGTCAAGGTGCGCGGCAAGGACTTCACCAAGGAGAAGAACAAGAAGAAGCGCTCCACGTACATGTGCGGCGCCATCACCATGGCGTCCAACTCGTACAAGTTCGAGGACTAGATCGCCGCCTCTCTCCGCGTGTGAGTAAAACGCACGCGAGCACTTGCGCCTCCACCCAGCATGGCCAGCTCGCAGGTTTGAACCGCGGCCCCACCCCCCATATAGACAAGTTGTTAACCATCAAAGAAGCGCTGTTTGTATATTGCACTTAGGTCCCGATCACTTGGACGCGACGAGCGCCTCGAGCGCCGCGAGGCCGTTCGTCCACGGCCGCCAGCTCTCGAACGTAACCTCGCTCTTCTCTCCGTCCTTGTTGTCACTAGTGTTGGTGTTTGACAGCTGCAGGTCCATGACGCGCGCGTCCAGCGACAGCGACGCGTCTCGCCCGCTCTTGCTGCTGCTGGCGCCACTTGAAGCGCTCTTGCCGCCGCTAAACATGGCGGCGGACACCTGGCGGCTGTGCAGCTTGTACGCGAGCATCTTGGCTCGCAGCAGCATCTTCTCCTGCGCCAGCGCAGCTGTCGCGCTTGTGCTGCCGCCCTCACTCGACTGGGAGAGCGCAACGGCGCGCGAGATGTCGGCCTCGGCGAGGTCGAACTCGTCGCGCATGCGGCGCGCCTGTGCGCGGCGGAAGAGCGCCTTGACATTGTCCGGCTCGATCTCGAGCGCCTGGTCCGCGTGGTGGATCGCGTCCTCGAGGTGCTGCGTCTTGAGCCGGCACGCGGCCATGTTGAGCAGCACGCGCGCGCGCAGCGCGTCCATGGCCTGCGTCTCCTCGTCCGAGTCCGGGAACATGTACTCAAAGTACACGAGCGCCTTGTGGTAGTGGTAGGCCGCGCGCTGGTACTGGCCCTGCGCGAAGAAGGCGTTTCCCAGGCGGCGGAACTCGTCGCACGCGCGCTGCTTGTCCCGCGTCGTCATGTCCATGAGCTTCTGCTCGGCCGAGTGGTCGTGGTCGCAGCCGCCCATCTGCGCCTGCTTGGCCGCTCGCTCGCTGCGCTCCCTGGCCTCCTGCTCGCGCCGCGCCAGCTCCTCCGGGTCCTCCCACGCCGTCCACTTGCCGTACGCCCGCGTCCAGTCGTACGTGTCCGTGGGTTCGTCGGTTGAACCAGAAGCCGCCTGCTCGACGCGCTCGCGCGCGCGCGTGGTTTCCTCCAGCGCGCGCTGCGCCGCCGCCGCCTCGCTCTCCTTCTCCGCGCCCATCTGGCTCAGCATACGCGCCAGCTCGGGCGTCAGACCGCACGCCATGGCCGCGAAGTCGCTTGCGCTCTCGACCTGATCAACGTGCTAGATACTGTAACGCGGAGATGTCCCTTCAAGCGTCGGAAGAAAGCGGCTCGTTTAAGTACGATTTAAAATACACTTGCGAGTCGTTTAAGTGCGCTTTCGTACTTGAACGAATTGACACGCTACTGTTTCTATGTGTAGCTTTCTTGATGGTCGACTTGGTTGAGCCAACGCGACGCAACCAATGTCCGCGACCAAGACGAGCGTTTCTGTGTGGGTCGCTGCGCGGGCAGAACGTTCCGCGTTGCCATTCCGATGGCGTGGGGCGCGCGAGCACAAAGAGACGACGCTTGCCTTGTTCGTGGGCTCGCGTCTTATTCATCACACTATGTATTACCGTACAGTCCGGCCGAGCCACACGATGGATGGGTGCGGCGCGGTGCAGCAAGGAACAAGACCGCCGCCATCCCGCATGACCGGCAACTTATGAAGTAACTTCTTGTTCTTCTTGCTCGCTGTCATCTTCGACTGTGTACTTACACTGCATCATGCAGCCCGATCGATGGTAGAGGCGGCGACAATGCACGACGGTTTCTCGGTGGAGCCGTTCGTTGTCCTCGCCTCGTTCCGCCCTTTCAACCGCCGCCATGAGCCCTTTGAGCATCGCGGCGCGACTGTGTGTACGGGACGTATAATACAGTACAGCACCCTACACAGTGTGGATTTGCAGTCGATATCACCAGCTGAGCGTCGGCTGGAGTCGGCTCTGAACGGAGCTTTATTTAGGAAAAAGTATGTCTTGGAGCGTCTTGCTTCCGAAAGTCGGCGACTGTGGTGCTGGTTGCCCCTTGCCTGCAGGAGCCAGCGCGACTTGACCCGGCTCCTCCCAGCTGGGATCCCCGAACTCGCGCTGTGCTTCGCCGCATCGTAGAGCCTCCAATACTAGGTTTAAACAGGTTTAACTCCGCTCACGTCAATAATCTTCACAAATAGACAGTTCATGATCTGGTTTATTGATTAGGTTTGAAATCATTAAACCTTGTTTTGCTACTCGCGCCCCGCCTTTTCGCGCCGGTTTCCACCTGGTCACCTTCGCTCCACTGAAACAGCTGGCGCACATGCACGCCGCCCACCTCGGCCTCCCCCGTCAACTCGCGACCGTCAGCTGATTTCGCGGCAACACCCAAATTATATGGCGATTTGTATACCGCGCTCTACCATCCCATGCCTTTTCCAGGTGTAAAAGTGCAGGTGGGGCCAGGTGCCTTTCCGCTCCTTCCTTCCCGTCCGCAGTGGAGACGGATGGGGAGGGGAGGGGAGGGGAGGGCCCCGTCCCCTACCGTCCGTCCCGTGCGGACTGCGGACCGGACGCATGCAGACGCGCTTTTGCCTCTTTGGGGATAAATTACAGGGACAGGGACGACACATAGCAACATGAACGTCAAGGCGGCGGTGGCCGTCCTCATGGCGGCGTCCGCGGCGGTCGTGCGCGCGGACGGCGCGTTCGACACGTCCGACCAGGCACTGTGGATCGACCGGTTCAACTACTTCCGCATGACGGGCCTGCCGTGGTCCGCGGGCGACATGCGCCGCATGGGCTGGGACGACGCGCTGGCGGCCACGGCGGCGACCTCGGCGGCCTCGTGCGCGGCCGCGACGGCCGCGGGCATCAACGTCTTCTCGGCGTCCGCGTCCTCGGCCAACAGCTCGAGCCTGTCGCTCGTGGACCAGGCCGTGAACGACTGGATCGTCACCACGTCCCTGTCGACGCTCGCGACGCTGGACGCGCCCAGCAGCTCGGGCGACGGCGTCGGCACGGGCGTGTACAACTCGTACTCGCAGGCCGTGTGGGCCGCGACCTACTCGGTCGGCTGCGCGTCCGCGACCTGCTCGGACCAGACCGTCGTTGTGTGCCAGTTCTCGCCCGCGGGCAACGACGGCGCCTCCGCGTGGTACACGCACGCGGACCAGGGCTCGCAGTGCCCGTCGGGCACGACCTCGTCCACGGGCCTCTGCATCGTGGAGGGGGACGCCGCCAACGACGCCATCACGCCCATCCCGGCCGGGCAGGAGGCCTACGAGGTCTTCCCCAGCTACGTGACCGACATGCAGACCGTGCTGGTCGACGCCGCGCGCGCCGTCGCGTCCGTCACGACCGCGCCCCCGGCCACCACCACGGCCGCGCCGGCCACCACCACCGCCACGCCGACCGCGACCACGAAGACGCCGTCCACGACCACGAAGGCGCCGTCCGCGACGTCCTCGTCCTCGTCCGCGGCCAGCGCCACGTCCACGTCCACGTCCACGTCCACGTCCGAGACCTCGACGACGTCGGGATCGTCCGCGGACTCGGCCACGACCGCGACGTTCGACGACGACGACGGCAGCCTGTCGCCCGGCACGGTCAAGGCCAGCTCGGCCAGCGGCTCGACGTTCGAGAACGAGGTCTCGTCCTCCAGCTCGGCCACGACCAGCAGCAGCAGCAGCACCACGACCACCACCTCGGGGTCGTCCACGGCCACGACGGCCGAGAGCACCACCACGGCGTCTACGACGACCACGAGCTCCAGCGGCGCGGGCACGAGCGCGAGCGACTCGACCGCCGTGTCGGCCAACAACCAGTCGGCCGACTCGTCCGGCGGCGTCTCGGCCACCGGCATGGCCGGCGCCATCGTCGTGGCCGTGGCCGCCGTCGCCGGCGTCGCCGTGTTCGTCAGCTACCGCAAGAACCAGCAGCGGCAGCGCGACATCATGCAGAACGGCGGCATCCACGTCCTGTAAGTTACCGGACGGGACGGGATGGGATGCGGACCGGACCGGACCGGACCGGGCCGGTCGTCCCCACACACTACAAGTAGAGTGGTGGGGTGTCTGTCAGCGAGTGGAGGTTTGGGACCCCGCCCCACCGGGTAGTTGCGGACGCCCTACGTGCGGGGCCGGGCCCGCCCTACTCGAGTAGAGCAAGCGTTTTACTTTTTTTTTAATTTCGATGTGGTAAAAAGCACGTTCATTTCGACGAATCCCTCCTCCCATCCTCTCAATGCAACCGGTTCCAGCAGCTCTTTACACACCATTTTTTCTTCTCATTTTGACGTTTTTTGCTTGTTAAAAACACACTTGTTGTTGTGCGGGGGGAGGGTCCGCACCGTCCTCACCCGTCCGTCCCCTCCGGTCCCCCCACCCTCCTTTCACACGCACACATCCCATCCCATCCGCACTCCTCGTCCGGTCCGTCCTCTCAAATGCTGTACTCGTCCGACTCGAGCAGCGCGGGCGCCGGCAGGTTCTTGAAGCTGTTCTGCTGCAGCGCGAGCTGCTCGAACTGCTTGGCCTCGTGGTCCAGCTGCAGCTCGGGCGTGAAGTCGAAGTCCTGGAAGAGCCGCTTGTCGTCCTTGCCGCCCGACCCGCCGGTGGCCCCGGGCCCGCCCACGACCCCCGTCGGGCGCTGCACCTGCTGCGCGTTCGGGTCCAGCATCTCGAAGCCGCGCTCAATGTCCGAGATCTCCTGGTCCGTGAAGGCCTGCGGGAAGTTGCTCGTGTCGGGCATGCCCGACGGGTCCGGCGTCACCTTGGGGCGGAAGGGCGGCTGCAGCTGGCGCGCCTTCATCTTCTCCCAGTCAATGCCCGCGAAGAAGGGGTGGTCGAAGATCTCGCGGTCCCCGCGCGGGCCCGAGCCCAGCCGCTGCTTGGGGTCGCGGTGCAGCAGCCGTTGGATGAGGTCGCGCGCCGGCGGCGACAGGTACTCGGGGATGACGAGGTGGCCGCGCAGAATGTTGTGGAAGAGCTGCTTCTTGTCGTTCGTGTAGAAGGGCGGCAGGCCCGTGAGCAGCTCGAACAGCAGCGCGCCCACCGAGTACCAGTCGAGCGCGAACCCGTGGCCCGAGCGGGACAGCATCTCGGGCGCCAGGTACATGGGCGACCCGCAGAACGTGTTGGCCGACGTGTGATCCTTGATGCCCTCCTTGGAGATGCCAAAGTCCGTCAGCAGGCAGTGGCCCTCGAGGTCCATGACCACGTTCTCCGGCTTGAGGTCGCGGAAGACAATATTCTTGGAGTGCAGGTGCGACAGCGCCAGCGCGATCTCGCCAATGTAGAACGCGGCCTCGGGCTCCGTGAAGGCCTTCTTGCGCGTGAGCGCCGACAGCAGGTCCCCGCCGCCGCAGTAGTCCATGACGAGGAACAGGCGGTCCTGCGACTGGAAGGCAAAGTACAGTGTCACAATGTACGGGTGGTCCGAGCACGCCTGCAGCGCCGCCTTCTCCGTGTGGATGTACTGCGCCTGGTTCTTCTGCACGATCGCCTGCTTGTTGTACGCCTTGAGCGCGTACCACTTGTCGCGGTTCGAGCCCTTGCCGCGCACCAGGTACACCTTGGCGAACGCGCCGCGGCCGAGCACCTTGACGAACTCAAAGTCGCGCGGCCCCAGCGCCAGGTCCTTCTGGTACTTGTTCTTGAACGCCACGTGCGCCACCTGCGTGTCGTTGCCCTCGCGGGTCTCGCCGCGGGTGGCAGCGGACGGCGGCGGCTGCGACGGGTTGGTCGCCGCCAGGTTGGCGCCGCTGCCGAGCAGCACGCGGATCGGGTGCCCGATGGGCGACAGGTGCACGGGCAGCGAGCCGCTCGCGTTGGGCGCGTCGATCCGCGCGCCGCGCGAGATGAGCAGCTTGGCCAGCGGGATGTCGCCGTTCTCGGCACAAAAGTGGATGGCGCCGTTGCCGGCGTAGTCGGTCGCGTTCGGGTCGGCGTTGCCGTTCACCAGCAGCTCCTCGCAGCACTGCACGTTGCCCGCGCGCGCGGCCAGATGCAGCGCCGTGTAGCTGTCACCCGTGCGCGCCGTGGGGTCCGCGCCGTGCGCCAGCAGCTCGCGGACGGCGCGCGGGTGGTTCAGCCGCGCGGCAAGGTGCAGCGCCGTCGTCTGGTTGATGCCCACGCCGTTCACGTCCACGACGTTGTCGCGTAAGAGCGTCGCGATCAGGTGCCAGTTGCCGACCTCCGCGGCGTCAAAGAGCTGGAACTGCTTCTTCTTGACGTCGCGCAGGTCCAGGATCATCTGCGGCGCCGTCGCGCGCGTCTTGCCGCCCGCCAGCATGGCCGGCGGCACGTCCGGCGGCGCGTTCATGGCGGCCGCGCGCGCCGCCGCGCCGCCCACCTCGAGCTCGTGGATGACCTGGTCCTTGAGCGCGAGCTGCTCGCGCAGCTGCCGGTTCTCCTCGAGAAGCTGCTTGATCACCACGTCCTTGGGGTCCGACGACTTGTCGGCGCCCCGCACGATCTCGTGGTCCTCCAGCAGGCTCGGCCGCGAGTAGTCCTCGCCCCCGGACGGGCCGCCAAACCCGCCGCCGTTCGCGGCCGCGGCTTGGCCGGCGATGCCGCTCGACCCGAGGCCCTTGCCGCCGCTGGACGCCAGGTACGAGACGGGCGACACGTCCTGGAAGCTGCCGCGCTGCTGCTGCTGCTGCTGCGAAGCGGCATTCGGCGCGCGCTTGAGCGCGTTGATGTGCGCGCGGATGGACTTGACCCAGTCCTCCATCTCGCGGGCCGTGCTGGCCTGCGCGAACATCTTCTTGGTGGGCGTGACGACCTCAAAGCAGTTGGCCTTGTCGTCGATGGTCGACTTGCGCACGATCGAGTCGGGCGTGAGCGCCAGCTCGCCCTTGAGGTGCACGATGTCCTCCTTGCCCGTGTTGAAGAACCCGCCGCCCTGCTTGTAGTACGACAGGTGGCCCTCGGCCAGCACGAAGAACCGCTCCTTCCAGTTGGCGAACGCGTCCATGGACGACATGGCGCGCTTGGTCAGGAACCCCGTCTTGCTCGACACGAACGTCGGGGACGACCCCGCGTCGTCCTTGACTTGTCCGGCCGAGGACGACGCGGCGGCCGCCGGGGACGGCAGCAGCCCGCTGCTGCTGCCGCCGCCGCTCGACATGTGGCCGGTCGAGCGCGCCGGCCCAAAGCCCGAGATGGTGTTGCGGGACGTCATCCCGCCGCCGAAGCCCGAGCCGCCCGACGAGTACGGGTGGTTGCTCGGGCTCGAGCCCATGCCGGACGAGTACGTCACCTCCTGCGAGTTGCCGCGGCGCCGCGCCTTGTTGAAGCGCGCGCTGATGCTCTGGCGGTCGCCCGCGCCGTTCGTGCCCATGTTGCGCGCGCCGCTCGACATGGGACGGCGGCCGGGGGACGAAAGTAAATTACTTACCGGTAGCGTTCGATCCGCTACGGAATGTACCGAGGTGATGGAGGGCCCTACTTGCGGATGGGTGGGCACGGAGGCGTCCGGGGCGTAATCTTTCCGTCCGCGGGGGGTTTCTTTCGCGCGCGTCCGGAGGTGGGGGGACCGACTGGTAGAGTAGTGGGGACGGCGTAGAGTGGCTGACTGGCTGGCCGTCCGCTGGTAGGGGCGAGCGATCGAGCGCGGCCGGATCCTCGAAACCCTGCGGCCGGGCGATCGCACACGTAGGAAGGTTGTTTGTCCGCGCGCTGGGGTCCGCGGCGCGACTGTGTCTTTTTCTCTCTCTTCCGAGCGTGAAACACGGTGGATAGAGGGGGGGGGGGGGGGGGGGGGG
>JAADYG010000555.1:0-21289 GCA_023338115.1 Phytopythium boreale | reverse complement strand
GGGGGGGGGGGGGGGGGGGGGGGGGGCAATCTCCGAGCCATACAGCAATACTGTATAATCTCTGAAACCAGATGACGACTGCACATCTCGTGATGCTGCAGGTTTCATGGTCTTCGAGGGCAAGCGGTGCCGTAGACGGTGCTATGCTGCTACATACTTAGTACTGTACAGTAGGGCATGCTGTACTCAATTCAATACTGTACAGTTGTGTAACGTTGCAAAATGTTTCTACAGATGTTCAGACGAGCCTTCCCACCGAACAGCAAGACTGACGAACTCCAAATGAACAGTATGGCAAGTCAACGCACATCAAAGCAGTTTCCGTTACCAGCAATAGCCAAAGCCGCAGCAGCTGTACATGAACGGTAAAGTTGGTATCACTACGTACCGCATTGAAGCTATCGAGGCTAATGGGGCAGCACTTGCAAAATTACAGCGATTACAACCCAATAGTACACTTAGTTTTGGGGCTTGGCTTGAATGCAGTACAAACATTTTTATTTAAATAGTGTACGAGTAATACTGCACCGTACAGCACGACCATGTCGACGGAAATTGATCTTCAAAACCAGATGACGACTAGCAAATCCCATGATCCTTCCGTGATGACATGTCTAATGCATCAAGGGTGATGTGCGACATCCAGTTTTTTTCTAGCAGGGAACACTTCAGTTCAGTATATACGACTAGAGTGACGTTTTCGCGTCGAAGCGAGACGCACCGTCTCTGACCCCCGAACAGCGAGAATGACGAGCTCGCAACTCTCAGGGTGGGAGGAGATGGGCACCTTTTAGTGGGCACGTGCGAAGGCGTGAGCCCACGGACGGCAGAAAAACTGTACTGTACGCCCCTCTGTGCTGCAATTTGTGGTGTACATCTGCGGGCGAGCGTGCCTGATTGCGTGAAAGAGCCCGTAGTCCGCGGTAAATCCTGGCAAGATACGGATAGATCGCCCGCCTATATAGTACTGTATTTTGTGGAGACGCATTACGGTCAGCAATCAAATGCGTGTGTACAAAGTGCGCCCTTTACAGGACTGTACGTGTATCATACAGTCTATCCTCCGTTTTCAGCCACCACTCCCATCATATAACCTAGCACAAATAATACAAAGTTTGATGAAAAGTGGTACAAATAAGTTGTTAATTTCCGGTCAATCATCAATGACCTGGCATTTTTTATCAGTACTATGGTGGCTGAAAACGGAGGATAGACTGTACCCACCGAGTACTGCACAGCAGTGCAATGTGCCTGCTTCCATTCAAGTGCTACAGAAGATGGCAGCTTAGGCTTGCTCAGGGAAAGGCTCGCCTATCTAAGCGATGAGCCAAGCCAAGGGGCGTCCCCCTTTCGAATCGACGGGGTTTTCCATAAATCTGCGCACTCCCTCGTTTCATTCCTTAATTTCACCTCAAGATCCAACCTCCAAGAAGCAAGACATCCCAAGGACAAACATGAAGACGTTCATCGTGCTCATGCTGACCGGCCTTCTCGCCATCACCAACGCCGAGTCGGTCCCCGCCGCCGCTGGCAGCCGTGTCCTGCGCTCCGCGGACGCTGCTGCAGGTGTTACTCCGGGTGACGTCTCTTCCGTCGTGGTCAACAGCATCAACATCGGCAAGGACATCGCGTCAGCTGTAAGTGCCGCGTCCAAGAGCAAGGACTGCCACCAGCTCGCGTGCTGGATCGCCAGTCCGTCCTACGACTGCCAGTTCGCCGCTGCCAACCAGGTGCAGCGCGACTTGACTCGTGGCCGCAACTCGTTCGCTGTCGAGAGCTCGGGCGACACCGGCATGTGGGTGCGCTACTGGCGCACGGCCTTCTACCCTCCGGACCAGGGCGACGTGGCCAAGGGCACGTGCAGCAACGGCCAGGCGTACACGGTGACGAACTGCCAGGCGACGGAGGGCAAAGTGTACTGCTAGATCGACGACAGCTGGCATGCTCGGGCCGCGTTTGCTGCTGTGCTTGTCACTGCTATCATCGTCAGTTGTAGTGGCGAGGTGCTGGCACGGCACGAGCAGTCAAACGATGTCGCTCCCAGTGTCGCGCTCCTGTTGCTTCGATTTGTGTGTAGCTCCTGTAGATCGAACGTACAACGACCAACGTATCGTACTACAGCAGACTGTCAGTAGGTCCTGTAATACACTGTAGTCACGTTTTCTCTAGAGATGTTGCTGTACACCGTATCGATGTTCACTGTATGATATACCGTGTACCGTATACGTGGTATTGCACAGTGGTCTCAGAGTTTCATCAGTCAGCGACTGTCTCGTCAAGCGATTGCGTATCCGACTGATGATGACTGACCAAACTTACCAACCGAATTATCAGACGAGAGTAAATTTATCAATTGATCAGGCGCGGATTGCGTTCCACGCCAGCACTTCCTCCTGACAAACGTCCTTGTCCTGAGAGGAGCGCGAACTTGCAAATCACTCTGGAATTTGCAGTGTAGCTGTGATACAGTAGCTTCCTTTGGCTGGTTGACTCACCGACCATGGCGGACACGGTCGAGCAGACGCTCGCGGCGCTCAAGGCTCATTGGGACGAGCGGTCGTCTCGGTACACGGATGGACCCAACAAGCGGCTCACTTTCCAGACGGCGACGCAACTGCACGCTCACATGCAGCTCCAAGACGCGGTGAGCGTGCTAGAAGTGTCCGCTGGACCTGGCTTGGGTGCGCTCGACATTGCCCGGCGCATGATTCAGAGGCACAAAGCGACTACGACCACGAAGACGCTGACCGTCACGGACTATTCTCCGGCCATGGTCGAGCTTGCGCGGGAGAACCTTACGTCGGGCGTTCGAGAGATCACCGGGGCGCAGCATCTCCAGGTCCAGTGCATCGAGGCCAATGGTACGTCCTGGGTGTCGCTGTTACCGCGACGAAGTCGAATCCTAATCCAACACGTAACACGTCGATATGGAACATCGTGAATTTTAGGCCAGGACTTGGCGGCGATCGCGACCGCCTCCATGGACAGGTACATTGCAACGCTTGGCCTCCAGCTCGTGCCCGACCCAGACGCCATGATCTGCGAGGCGCGTCGTGTGCTCACGCCCGACGGATTCGCGGGCTTCGTGATCTGGGGGCGACCCGAGTTCAGCGGTGCGTTCACCATCTTCTCGGCCGCCAACGCCGAGCTGGGTCTTGACGGCAGCGAGAAGCACCCGTACTTTGCGCTGGGCAAGGACATCAAGGAGTTGAAGAACAAGTTCGCTCGCGCAGGGTTCTCCCAGCTGCGCCTGTGGCCGTTCCTCGCGCCGATCGAGTGCTGGAGCGGAAAGAAACTCGCCGAGTATATGGACATTGCGCGGCCTGTTCAAGACGAAGACGTGCGCGTCAAGCGGTTCCAGGTTGTCCAGCGGATGGGCGACGAGTGGCTCGAGATCAATGGGATGCCGCTCGGCCTGGAGGTGTGCTTGGTACTCGCCAAGCCGTGATACTAGCAGGAGCTTCTTCACCATGGTGACCTGTGGTGGAGAGTTGAGCGATGGCCCAGTCGGCTGCAACAGGGTCAAGTGCCCGCTTTCAGCGAATCAAACGATAATAAAAACGAAACTATCGTTTTTCGCAAAATGATGCATACAAAAACGAAGATTTAAACTTTTGGAATTATGACACGTTTGAAATCCCCCCCCCCGCTACGATAACATACTTTATCTTGATTTCAGCATGGTACATGTCGATTTAGCGGAGACCAGCCAAACTGTGCGTTCTCTCTCCCTCCCTCTCTCTCCGCTCCCCTCACTGTCGACTTTGTCGCCCAAAATCAGGTCAACGCGCCACTTTTCGCCGCCGCTGAACAATGGAGCGGCGCGGCGTGGGCAAGCGCCTGACGGACGGGCAGCGCGTGGAGATCATCAAGCTGTTCGAGAGCGGCGCGGCCGTGACCGAGGCGGACATCGCTCGGCGCTACGGGGTCACGCGCTCGGCCATCTGGCGGCTGCGGCGCGCCAGCTCGCAGATCATGGAGCGGTACCAGGAGGGCGACATCGAGTCGCGCGACGAGCGCCGCCGTGGGCCTTCCGCTTCCTCCTCGGCCGCTTCTACGGCCCAGAGCACCTCGACCGTCGCTGCGACTGCGGCGATGACCAGCGCGAACATGAACGCGCTGGCTCGCGGCGTGCTGATGGACGGGGCGGACGGGCAACTAGCGGCGGCCATGAGCGACAATGCGGCGTTCCAGGGGATCAACATGGGCCTGGCGCGGCCGATGGCGGGCCCAGTCGGCGGGAATATGATGCCGAACGGCGCGAGCAATGGGATTAATGGAGCGGAGATGGTCATGATGCCCGGCGTCGACGCGTCGGCGCTGTCGGTGGTGCCAGGAGTGAGTGCACCACAACCAACAGGTACAGCTAGCAGTGCTGCCAGGAAGACGACGACGCCAGCGGCGACGGCGGCAGTGGTGGCGGACACGACGCTGCCACTGGTATACCTGTCAGTGAAGGCCATCGGCAGCGTGCAGTCGCCCGGGATCCTCAACTGGGAGCGCGTGAACGGCGCGCACGACGAGGAGCACTTTGAGATCGTCAACGACGGGCTGAGCGTGCGGCGCGAGGGCAACTACCAGATCAATGTGGACCTGCAGCACTCGCAGCCGCGGCAGAATTTCCGCTTCACGTTTAAGGTCTGGCACGGCAAGAAGCTGCTCGGCCAGTGCTCGTGCCCGCTGCGCACCAAGAAGGAGATCTCGCTCAGCGTGCTGGAGCTGCGCTGCCGCCTACCGGTGCTCGCCAAGCTGCGCGTCGAGTTCCTCGCGCCGGGCTTCGCCTTCCACGAGAGCCGCGCCACCATCCGCCTGCTGCCATGAGAGTGGCGGTGGGCGCCGAAACAATTGTGTACGTCTAGCAGTAGTTTCGAGTTTGTGAATAGTATATATGCACGACAAGGCGAAGTTTGTAGCAGGTATTGGCGTTTACAGGGCTGATCGAGGTCATCCTCCACGACTCTAATGGAGGTAAGAGATCCAGCCTTCGTCAAAGCAGCACACTTGGGTCATCTATGCCGAGCCGTTCGACTGAGTTGCGGCCACGAGCGACTGCCACGACGGCCCAAGCAGCGCGTCACGCGACGGCGACCGCCGGATTGGTGACGAGATCGGCACTGGCGAGGCAGTACCCGAAGTGACGGTTGGATGCAGCGGGGGGTGCGCCGATCCCGCGCTCGCACCGTTGCCATTGCTGCTGCTTTGGCCATTCGACGTGGCAGGAGCGTCGTTGGAGAAGAAGAACGCGTGCATGCGTGCGACGATCGCGTCGGCGTTCTTCTGCTGCAGCACAAACGACAGGTTCAGGTCCTCGGCCGATTCGCTCAGCAGCAGCACGTCGTAGCCTTCGAGCACTTCGAACACCTGACCGAGCTCCGCGAGCGCCTTACGAAGGCCACGGCCGACGACCGACACGACCGAGCATTCCTCAAACACTTCGACCTTGGAATGCGCGTTCAGCTCGTCGAGCAGTTGCCGGAACGGCGCGCCTTCGATGCCGCCGGGGATGTGGTCGAGCGTCACCGTCACCGAGAACTGCGACGTCGCGATCAGATCCACCGAGATGCCGCACTTCTCAAAGGGCGCGAACACCTTGGACAGGAAACCAGCCGTGCCCCACATGTCGAGCGCCGTGATGCTGAGCGTCGTCATGCTCTGGCGCTTCACGACCGCCAGGATCTTGGGGCTGTCTGTCGTCGACGCGCTCGACTTAATCGGCGGGTGGATCACCGTGCGCGCGCCGCGAGGGTCGTTCGTGTTGCGGATCTCGACAGGGACCCGAGCCGACTGCGCCGGCATGATGCACCGCGGGTGCAGCACCTTGGCGCCCATTGCCGCGAGCTCCTGCGCCTCTCGGTAGTCCAGACTCGTGATGAGCCGTGCGTCACGCACGAACCGCGGGTCGCTCGTGAACATGCCATGCACGTCCGTCCAGATCTCGTACTTGGACGCGCACAACATGGCAGCGAACAGTGCGCCTGACGTGTCGCTGCCCCCGCGGCCAAGCACGCACGTCGAGCCATCGCTCGTGCTCGCGATGAAGCCCTGGGTGAGCACGACGCGCTTGCCATTGGCTAGCGACATCGCCTTGGCGACGTTCTCTCCCGGGAGCACGTCCGCCTGCAGGTACCGGTCCTCCTCGGACTTGGCGCGCGCTAAGTCGCTCACGAGCAGCTCGCGTGCGTCGACGCGCTGCACATCGTGCAGTCCGTTGCGCGCCATGATGCACACGCCCAGATGGGTCGACAGCAGCTCGCCGAACGCCAGCACGCGCGCCTGGATGCGCGGTGACGCCTCTTGCGTCAGCTTGACGCCTTCCAGGATGCGCGCGAGGTTCTGCGATCCATAAGGAAGCGTCCAATAGGCGTTTAGTTCATAGCGACCACCGTTTTCCCAGTGCAATTGACGAGAAGACCCACCTTGAGTTCTTGCAGCAGCGGGTGCAGCTCGGGGGGAATGGAGCTGTCAATCGCGGCCGGCGCGACGAAGGACTCGTCGAAGACGGACGCCATCCACTTTTGCTGCCAGCGGTCGTGCTGCTCCATGCTGTCGTTGCTTTCGTCCTCGAGCCCGGCGAACAGCCCGACCTCGTACGCAAGCGCAAAGTGCTGGTGCACGATGGCGGACACGATCTCGACGTGGCTCGCTTCCGCGCGGCTGGCGGCCGCCAGCGCCTGCGTGAGCTTGTTCGTCACCTGCGTGAGCGCCGAGATGGTTACCCACACGCCGGGCGCGTCTTCCGCGCGCAGGTTCTCCTGGATCTGCTCGCAGATGCTGCGCCAGCGCGCGGCCGTCGACACGCTCGTGCCGCCGAACTTGAGCACGACCCACGGGGCGGACGGGGGAGCCATGGACACGTCTGTTGGAGCAACGCGCTGATAACGACGGAGGGAAATGGACGGCGCGCGGGTGCGTGTTCGGTTCTGGTGTTGGCAAAGGCGCGGATGCTTGCTGAGGTGGTGGCCGCCACACGAAAATGGACGTGTCCGCTGGACGAGCGTAACCGCTGTAGCTAGTCACGGCTATGTAACCCGGGATTAGAGTCTGTGATTGGGTAAAACGTCGCGACTATCAGCTAAAAGTAGTGGGTGGTTACACGAAAACGTCGTGAAACCTATCCCTACAAGTAAAATGTGCCGACCTCAAATCCCTTTGCAAATCTCTGTACCCACCAAGGAAATAACCTCAGGCGTAGCCACGTTTTATAGCTCGTTGATGTTCTAAATTTACTGTTGTTATTTCGTGCTGGGGAGGGTTGCAGCCGTAACCCAGAGGTTATACAGTTCTGCTCAGAGGCGACACTCACACAACAACGCCCATGCCGGAGCTGTCGATTGGGGCGGCGCTGTGTGCCGGCGTGCATGCCGCGCTGGACGGTCTGCTGCTCGGACTGCCCGGGCTGCTCGCGGTCTACCTGCTCTCGACCCTGGTGCTCTTCCCGGAGTCAGCGGCGCTCGCGCTCGACGTCTTTGCGTGAGTCTTTAGCGCAACAGTCGTAACCCGGTAGCTCTTTGTTTATGGCGAGTGTTTCTAAATGGTCGATGGGGAATACAGTGCCGAGACGAACGTGTACCTCTCGCGCTGGGCCTAGTGCTTCTCTTCGTCGGCGACTTGCGCTCCGAATATATCGAGCATGAGGAAGTCGCGGACCACGGGCATGGCGCACACGGGCGGGGCGTTGGAGGGCAGCGACAGCGACAGCAGCGTCTCCAGACAGCGCTCGAGCTTCCCGCGCCGCTCCTCCAGCGCCTCGGCTTGCGTTAATCGGAACCAGGTCTTGGGCGGCAGCTCCCATTGGGTCACGCGCTCCGTTGACCTGTTCCCTGACTCTGGATCGACTACAGTGACTACAATACTAGATACGGTGGCGAGCTCCCGGTTGACGGCCTGCGCGAGTGCGACGAACTCAGAGAAGCGGCGCTCGACCGTGAACTCTCGTCGCGGGTGGTCGCACGTTGCGATTTGCATGGTGTAGGCCACGAACCCGCCGTGCGTCTCCCGGTACGCTGGGATGCGCACCGTGAACGGCCGGAGGTCGGGCTTTACATCTTGGTTACGGCGCTCCAACCGCGCTGCGCACAGCGACTGAAGCACGGTCGGTTCGTCCGCGGCGGAGGTGAACGTGGTGCAGAAGTCGGGCACCGTCGAGCGACACACGAACACGAGCTCGCCATCTTCATCTTCGTCGTCGTCGCTATCGCAAGTGCCCGAGGTGTCGGCGCTGTCGGCGTCATGGTGTCTATCGCTGGAGAAAACGTCGCCACCGTCAGCGAAACCCTCGCCGTCGCGGATGATGGTGATCTCGGGCAGTTTCCCGTACGCGAGCGCGTCGTCCGCAGTAGGGCTGCTCGCCGGCGAGAAGGCGCCCTGCGGGTCGTTCTCCGGGGTCGACATCACCGCCGACACGGCGCTGGCGCTCTTGCGCGCGGCCTTCTGCCGGCGGTTGCGCGCGCGCTTAGTCGAGAGGATGGTGCGCTTGCCATTCGCCATTGCGGTGAGGGTGGAGCGTAGAGATCCGAGGGGAGCGGGGAGCGGGGAGCTGCAGAGGGAGGAGGAGATCGCGGTCGTGTCGAATCGAAACGATAAATGAGACCAGAGGGGCGGGAAGTAGGTAGGACGAGGGGAAGAAGTGCGTCGCCTGTTGCGAGTTGCGTGTACAATGTACCCTCCTCCTTCTCCGAAGGCGCCTCATCGAAGCCGGGGAGTCAGGTCAGGGGGTACGTCGCTGGTACAGATCGAACATTGAACAAGTGCGGTGCATAGTGAACGCAAGTCGTTTAGGGGCTGAATGCGAGTGTGTGCCTGATATTCTCGTGTTTGTCTGCCCTCCTGCACACGTGCGTTGTTTGGGGTGACGTCGCGACAT
Organism: Phytopythium boreale; assembly: GCA_023338115.1. NCBI lineage: Eukaryota > Oomycota > Peronosporomycetes > Pythiales > Pythiaceae > Phytopythium > Phytopythium boreale. The sequence goes on along the minus strand of JAADYG010000555.1, from coordinate 12,426 downwards.
GGGAGAATCCACAACCCCACGTTTCGTTTTATACTTTGTTTTAGTATGGAGGAGATCGGCGCATCCCCGTCTGAGAACGACAGCGATACACCCATGTTCCAGGTACATTCAAAACCTCTATTAAATCATAAAGTGCAAAAGCCGCACAAATTAGATATGCATTAAAGCTAAAAAGCATATCTATTGGTTTTGAAAATGAATTATGTTTACATTTTCGATAATACGTTGCAATTTCTAACGGCCCAGCGCTACCGTAATCTGAATGATTCTACAAAGATACCGTCTTCTTGTGAGTTACTCTATATTAGTACACTTGGCGTTTGTTTGCATCTATTTCAGTTGACACAATCCACGAACAGATTCGAACGGGATCGTGCGATACTGTAACTATGCAACTTGTACACCAACGGCAACGAATGCCCCCGTCGTTTTGAAACCTACAGTAAGGAGATCTCCAACCCGATTCTGTTTGCCAAACACCATCGGACCTGCTTTGTTGGGAATGCCCACTGTTGTTGCCAAGGTCGGGCGCAAAGTTCGTGTTCACTGCCAACGTCATTTCGCTTGATCCATTACTTTACGATATCAAAGCCCTTTTCGCATGATGTTACTGATTTATCGACATGTTGGCGATGATGACACCGCCGTCGTCAGCAGGATTGGGAGGGAATCTTGGGAGAAAACACATGTTGAAGTACCCTCCTCGGCGGTTGAGAAACTCTCCAGACATGGACTCTAAATCATTCGGTTTGCACAGTTGTCGTCTCCATAATGAGCTCGAAGAACAGTGCACAGTAAGTAGGGGGGCATTCTGCCGCGCTCGCGGCGTGGTCATGGCTTCGGTCATGCTGGTGCGTTGGTCTCTTCAATAAAGTTAGAGGGGCAACACTCGCGTTCTGGTACCGTCTAGTACATGTACGATATGTTCAAGCTCACGATCTTGACACGCACGTGTTTCTGAATCTTGCCGCATTTCTTCCTGGGCGAATCTGTCGAGATTCTGCGCCGTTGTGGGGTAACTCCTGACGTATCCATTTGCCTTGCCGGTCCTGCGGTTTCGAGCTTGGCTTGCCACGCAGTCAAAGTCCGCACTTGCACCGCTCATGTGCAAACCGTGGCGGTCGTGGGTGGGCTTAAGCTTGAACGGTGTGCCGAGTCCTGCGCAGCCAGCCACGAATTACCGTCCCTGTCTCGATGACTCTGATCATATTGACGAATTGGCTATGTAATCTGAAACCAGCACCTCGCCGAGCTTATTGTGATTTCGCTGAATCGTGTCGATGCGTCATGATGTTCTAGCCGTGACAGCAAGGTGGTCGGAGAGCGGTAAATGGCGGTCACTGCAACAGGTGTCAGCAGTGCGCTTGCGTTCCTGCAAAGGTGCCGCCGAGTCCGCTCTCCGGCTTGAGCCTCGACAGTCACGGCACGTGAACAACTTTGTCAGCCGCATCGTAATATCTCGAGTAGCACAAGCTGTGGTTAGCATGAGCGTCTTGGTGTCATCGAGACACTTGATCCCGTCTGTTTTTGATCATCATTAATGTACTGAATTTAGCTGAAATCGTGCTGTAAATTTACACCGCATTTCGATGCAAACACAAAATCGCCGGAATCAAGCCACGTATCCATAATCACGTCGTGTCATTGGCTAATATACATTTTTTACTTGTTGTGATTGGTTGAAACAACGCGAGTTTCGCATGCCCATCAGCACTGTTCACACAGCACAAGGATCGGTCTGCATTAGCCGAGCCGCCGACGGCCTCTTCTTCCTCTGCTTCCTCCTCCACGCTCCTCTCCGCGACGATGGCGCTGCTCACGGCTGCCCGCTCTCTGCGTCCGCTCGCCGCTCGCCATGCGGCGCTCGCTCCCCGTCTCCTCCTCGCGCGCGCGCTCTCGTCGCAGCCTGCCGAGTACGACTTCCTCGTGATCGGCGCAGGCAGCGGCGGCATGGCCGCGTCCCGCCGCGCCGCCTCGTACCCTGGCACGCGCGTGGCGGTCGTGGAGAAGGCGCGGCTCGGCGGCACCTGCGTGAACGTCGGCTGCGTGCCCAAGAAGATCATGTTCCTCGGCGCCAAAATGCAGCACGTGCTGCACCGCGACGCGTTCTACTACGGATACCACCAGCGCGGCGAGGACAAGAGCAAGAGCGTGGGCGACAGCGTCGCGTTCGACTGGAGTGCGCTCAAGGAGCGGCGCGACGCGTACGTGCGTCGGCTCAACGGTATCTACGAGAGGTGAGTGGTGATTGTGACTGCGAGTCGCAGGCTTTGAGCTCAACAAGGTGCTGTTGCGCACAGGAACCTGGCCAACTCCAAGGTGGACCTGATCCAGGGTACCGCGAGCTTCAACGCCAGCGGGAACGTAGAGGTTGACGGGCGCGAGGTCCGCGCCAAGAATGTGCTGATCGCCGTCGGCGGCAAGCCGCTGATCCCCGATATCCCGGGCAAGGAGTTGTGCATCGACTCGGACGGGTTCTTTGAGCTCGAGTACCTGCCGAAGAAGGTGGCGGTCGTTGGCGCGGGTTACATTGCCGTGGAGCTCGCAGGCGTGCTCAACTCGTTCGGTTCCGACACGACCATCTTCACGCGCCGCGACGGCGTGCTCCGCTCCTTCGACGTACGTCAAATGGCGCCCTCCATTGCATACAAACCAGCCAGAGTTACAAGCACAATGGGTCTAACTGATCGGTTGGTGTCCTTTTACATGCAGGAACTGGTGCGTTCGACGCTTCACGATGCTCTCAAGCGTGATGGCGTCCATCTCCGCCCGCATTCGGACGTTTCTCGCGTCGAACGCGCCGCCGACGGCACCAAGACGCTCGTTCTGGGCGACGGCACGTCTCACACCGGGTTTGACGAAGTGATCTACGCGGCTGGACGCGTCCCGGTGACCTCCAGTTTGAACTTGGAGGCCGCGGGTGTACAGACCGACGACCATGGCTTTATCCAAATTGATGAATGGCAGCAGACCACGAGTCCCAACGTGTATGCTGTCGGTGACGCGTGCGGCACGGTTGCGCTCACTCCGGTGGCGATCGCTGCCGGCCGCCGCCTGGCCGACCGTCTCTTCGGCGGCATCCCGGACGCCAAGATCTCGTACGAGAACGTTCCCACCGTCGTCTTCTCCCACCCGCCGATCGGCACGATCGGACTGACCGAGAAGCAGGCGCGCGACAAGTTTGGCGACGACCAAATCAAGGTCTACACGAGCCGCTTCGTCAACATGTACTACGGCATTATCAATGAGCTGGTCGATGACGCGTTGGCTACGGATGGCATGGCGGCGTTCAAGCCCAAGCCCATGACCGCAATGAAGCTCGTGTGCGTCGGGAAGGAGGAGAAGGTCGTGGGGCTTCACGTGATCGGCATGGGCGCGGACGAGATGCTGCAGGGCTTCGGCGTGGCCGTCAAGATGGGTGCGACCAAGGCGGATTTCGACAACTGCGTGGCGATCCACCCGACGGCCGCCGAGGAGCTTGTGACCCTGGCGCCCTGGGGCTTGAGCGGCCGATCGGCTTGAGTCTATGATTGAAAAGGCAGAACGGCAGTAAGTCTTAGATGTTCACAGTGGCGAGGAAGCTTAGAGGTGTCGAAACGTACGACCACATTCGTCTATCAACTGCGGTTATCCATGATCGGCCCCTGCCCATGCATTCAATTTGATCAAGTTGGCTAGTTTCATTCTCTGGGCTTGGTCGCACAGCACGCACTTCGTCGTCATAGTCTCAAATATACACTGCTCGAATGCACTAGTGCCGTGTTCTCACGATGCTCGTGCAGGAGTTCGTCTCCATGCTTACAGTTGGTCCACCGCGTGGCACAGGATGGACGAGATGGATCCGCGCTTGCCGCGGTTGGTCGTGGTCGCCGGCCGCACACAGGACGAGCGCTTCGGGGAGGAGTCGCTCGCGTCGGTGGATCCGTCGCCATTGCGTTTCGTCTTCTTCTTGTCACGCGCGCGCCGCTCCGGAGCGCTGTGGCAGCGTGGGCGATCCGGCTGCTCGTCCAGTCGAGGGATCTTAATCGGTGGGGGAGGCAACGCGTTCCCAAAGCGACCGCCCACGCGCTTCCGCTTCTTGGTCGGACGCATTCCAACCACTGCGCTATCCGTTTCCTTTCCCTGCAGCCTCGCGGTGCCGAGCGGGTCGCTCACTGTCCGCGGACTCTCCTCCTCCTTCATTGCTGGACTGTCCAACGCTGCGAGAGGCTCGATCGTTGCATTGGAATGCTCGCTCGTTCCCTTTGCATTCTCGGCCTTCTTCTTCTTGGATTTTGACTTCTTCTTGGACTTCTTGTCAGTAGAGCTGGTGGCCTTGCCCTTGGCCGGTTTCACGTCGTCGGTGGTGGCTACGGCTTCATTTTCGTCGCTACTTGCCGCTTCGTAGGCGTTGGCCGTGCCGCCAAGGCCGCCACCGCAGTCGCGCAGCATCGCTGACAAACTCGCCTCCGTGTCTGCGTCGTCTTGGATCGGCATCCCGCTTGGACTGCGCGCGCGTGCGTCCGCCTGTGCCTTGCGGCTCTTCTCGTTCGGGTTCTGGATCACCGCCGAGAGCTCCTCTCGCAACGCGCCGATCTGGGACTGGAAGCGCTTCTTCTCGGCGCCAGTGGCGCTCGCGGCGATCACCTGCAGCGATGTGATCCGGTTCACCAGGCTGCGGATGCGGCGGTGGGGCCATCGCACGAGTCCGTTGCGTCGGCAGATCTTCTTCATGAGCGTGATGCACACGCCCAGCTCTTTGGCTACGACCGCCATGGGCTTGTTGAAATGTGGCCGCAACTCGTTCAGCGTCATGTCCTTGACGTTGGCTGTCGCCGGCGGCATCGCCATGAGCATCGACGGCGAGGTCGATGCTGGCACCGACATCGGTGCTGTCGTAGATGTCGATAGTGGTGGCGGAGGATGCGCGGCGTACGTTGGGAGCAAGTGCTTAAACATCCCTGCAGCCGTCGGACTGGTCAGCAGCAGCGTCGGATCGCCCGCCATCATGTCCGCCATGGTGATCACTGGTGACGGTGCAGACGCCAGCGCTGAGGCAGACGAAGCCGACGCAGACGACGACGCAGGTGGTTGGAACCCCATCGCCGCGTGGAGCGGCGACAATAAGCCGTGATGTGGGTGGGGACTCATAAGCGAGCTCGCGAAAGCAGCGCTCGCGTAGAACGGCGACATCATGGCCGACGCGTCGCCACCGCTACTGGAAGCAGCGCCAGGCTGCCCGCCATCGGCGTTTTCGACGTTGTTAGGCATCCCGCACTGCTGCTGCAGCTCCATCTGTTGCTGCTGCTGTTGCTGCAATTGGTGCATCAAGAACGAGGACGCGGTCGGAGACGGAAGCAGGCCGGACGTGGAGATGGCGGGCGGCGGCAACAGCTGACCGAGTGCACCTGGAGACGAACTGAGTAGCATGGCGTACACGCTCTGCGGAGACTCGTATGCTCCCCAGGACGGATCACAGAGGAGCCGAGCGTCGAACGGTATATCCTTCATGTTGATTGCGGAATAGGCGGCGGCAGCGTCGAAGCCCAACATTCCGTCGCTCGTCAGCGGTGCTCCAGCCACGCCCGCGAGCTGTCCGTCTGTCATGCCCATCCCAGCAGTGGCGGTGGGGGAGCACTGGTCGCTCCGGTCAGAGCATGAGGTCGACGCAGCGGGAGATGCCGCTTCCGCCTTGATCTTGCTGTTGGCGTCCGACTGCGGCGCTGGACTGGGCTTGACCACTGCGGTCGCCTCCTTCCTCTTGCTGTCTCCGCCGTTGGAGTTCGCGTGGAGCGCGGCGTTCTCAACGTCGTCGCCATGATCCGAAGCCGTCGGGACACCCGCGAGCTTGGTCCTGGCCTCGGACGCGCCCAACATGACGTGTTTCTTCTCGCTGGTCGCACTTGTATCCATCTGGTTGAAGCTGCCCAACTCGCGCGTCCTCCGTGGCACGTTGACACGTCGGAAAGACTTCGCTCTGATGATCACTTCGTTGTGTGGATATCAACACGCACCGGCTCGGACCGCGCTTGCGTCGCTGGTGGTCCGCGCGTACGCCAGCGATTCGAACTGGATTCCGTCCGAGCGGGAAGAAGCCGCGATGGATGGACGCGAGCTAGTAAGCTAGTAGCGGAGACCGACCTGGTTCACCTGCCAGAGGAACAACCGCGACTGTTGCGCACGAAAGCCGCTTCTTCTGGGAATGGAGCCTGCCCGATCTTGCCAGCGACCACGAGTTGATAGGCGCGCGGGTGAGAGAGAGCGAGAGAGAGGAACGATCGGTCAATCGGCGCCGCTTCCGCCGCTTCGAGAGCTTTTTGGCGTGCTTCCTACGCTCAACACATATTCGATGGATCTATTCGATTTTACTGTAAACTATAATACCACCAAATCTTTCGACTTTTTTTCCAGAGATTTAGACAATCCGGCTTCAACATTCCCGATTTGTATGTGTTTTTGCCCTTTCCGCTGGCGTTGAACGGTTTCCGATACCCTATTCGCCCCCTAACCGTTGCCTTTCAGATTTTTACCGCACTTACAAAATGCAAGTGAAATCTTAGCTTTTGTTCTTTCGACCACCACTGGCGTGCCGCGCTTCTGAACCTACCCCTAATACTGCGATTGGATAATTGTAATGTATAAAGTGAGACATGCCTGCAATTTAGAGATTTTTCTTCTTTTCTATGGATTTTTTTCTGCAGCTCATTATCTGTAAGCTTCAACAGAAACTGGTTGATTTTTTATTTTGATTTCCGTAGTTTAGCTCTGTGTAAATGTTGGCGGGCGACGGTTCGGTTCTCTTTTCTTTTCCGTTGGAGGAACGTGGCATTACAATAAGTTCCTAGGTGCGGGCAAGCCTTTTTCCACATTTATCACGTTCATGGTGCGGTCGGCGTTGTCGCCCGTTCCTCGGTGGCTTCTTCGTGCGTCTACCGCTGCCGGACAGCTTCCCGCTCTCTATTCTGTCGGCAGTGTGTTGTGCGATCGAGTTGTGTGCAGTTCACGGATGGTACAACGCCATGCTGGACTGGACATCACCTCGCGGCTTTCGATTCTGTCTGGTACGCGGCAGCTTCTATAGCTAACGACCGCAGTGTTCGTGCACGATCAGAGCCCTAGCTCGAAGCAGCATGAGTGCTCTACGATCCATGGAAAGCAGCGCTCGAGTGTCGCCGAAGGGTCGTTGCGCCCCTTCGACGTCATGTGAGACTGAGCCCGGATCCAATCCATGCGAGTTTCTAAAGTTTCTAAGTGCCAGTCTCGGTTGCATCCTGTCGACCGTGTGGTTTCTTCTGCCTAATCTGGGCATGCTTACACTGTAAGTACAGTAGGTGCCTACCGTAGTGAATGCCCTTTGAGGACGTCAATCGGCCACTTCTGGCCATCAACTCGCAGCGAAACACTTGACTGCAGGCCGCTGCTAATGTCGCGCTGAATGGCCATTGAGACGGCGAGGTCGGAAGAACGCCGTGTGCAATGCGGTCCGAAACGTCGTGGTGGATTTTTCAGTGTGTCGAGCTAACGAGAGCATCGTGAAGGAGCATTTGCGCACCAGGAGCGAGCGGCCACCTCTCTGGTCTCAACCAGCCCTCGACGAGAGGAGCAGGCACCAACGAACCTGCACGAAGTGTCGGAGGAAACTACAGTACTGTATACCGTAGGGAGAAGCATAGAGAAAAGTGGCGCTGAACGCCTGCACTGATATGCCTTCCAGTCGAAACGCGAGGGCTTTCGAGGAATTCTGGCCGATGTGACGGCGAAAAAAGCACGCAGCCGCTTCATCGTCGGGCCACTGGGCGGTGCTCTGGACTTGTTACCCTTCCGTGTCCGTCTGTAATGGCCCTACTTTTATTACTTTGCTATATTAATGACCAACAATGCAACATATATAACTGAATTCACAGCCTAAGAAATGCGCCGGACCGGCCCAGAAAGCGCCAGTAGCGACTGAGACGAAAAGCTCTGGACTCCTCCCTCCAGAGTGCATCCATCCCCGTTCTCTCTCGCAAACCCGAAAAATTCTCCTTTCGGCGACGTGCCCAATGCAACATGGCGAGGTTGTCGCTGTCCTCAATTGGAAAGGACGAAGTCTCCGCGGTTCAAATTGAACCTGCAGTTAGTTGAGTGGACCGTTCGTCGCTACCGTACAGTACGCGCCGCGTGAAACGGTGCTCATTCGCCACAACAAGGGGGTTCCTGGCCCGGACGCTTTCGAGAATCGCCACCGGCCTGGGAAATGATCGACGGCGGGGAGGAGTTTACCAGGTGGGGAGGGCGGTAAATCAGCATGGCAGGAGATACGTTCGTCGGTATCATAGCTGTGCAAGTCGTGGGCAGGAGGATAGGTCAGAGCCGAGCCAAATGGCGATGCCAACTGGTGAACTCGAGAGAGAGCAAGCGAGCAACAGAGGGAGAGACAAAGGTCGGAACGACCAACTGACTCCATTCCCCAAAACGACACGCAGCACCGGAGGCTCAAGTGGCGTTCTTCCGGTCCTCCTGGTCTTGGGACAAGTGCATTTTCTTGCACGCTGGTGGGTGGTCGAGAGGAGTGAGTACACTCACGACAGAAAACAGCAAACGCATCTACACCAATCCCTTCGGCCGGCGTCCCTCGGTCGTCAATCCCACACAACTATCGCCCGGGTGCAGCACGCTGCGCGCGATCGACAAACTGCCACGACGACGCTCCATCTCGGCGCACCCGCGAGTCTTCTTCATCATCGTAGCCCCGCCGTGAGCAAGACGCGCGCGACACCAGCAAGATACGCGGCAATACTGGGCGGGTCTCACTGAGGAAGAGGAGCTGGCGGCGGCTCGAGGGGGAGGCCAAGTGGGAGGGCGAGGAGGAAGAAACCAAGAGCGGCAGCCACTCGTTTATGCGTTTCAGCGACGCGGACGCCTTCTCCGACGATTGCAGCACGCCTGGCTCCCCGACGAATGAACTGCCGACTGGCGCCACCTCCGCGTTTGACACGACCGCGCTCTCCATCTCTTTCGTCGACTTTGACACGCCGGACGTCGAGTACCAGTCGGCTTCATCGTCGCAATCACCGCCGACTCCGTTAGCGTCGCAGTCGCCGTTGCCATCGCCGTCGCCATCGCCGCCGTTAGCGCCCCCAGAGCCGATGCCTCGTCATGTGCGCTACCGCATCGCCGTGTGTCGTTGGGCGCCGCTCGTGCTGCCCGTCGGACTGCTGGGCACGCTGATCTTTCTGCTCGTCTCGAACCTCACAAAAGCCGACACGGACGCCAACTCATCGGGTTCTTCCGACGACGATACCTACCCGATCGTGATCACCGACTGGAACGCGTGCGCACTCGACAGCAGCGCAGCCTCCGCCAGGAACCTCAGCGCGCAGTGCACGCTGCTGGCGCTGCCGCTGTGCCACGATGGCGTCTGCTCCGACCCAGACAACCACACCATCAACGTCTTCATCAAGCGTATCCCGACAACGTCCAGCAGTGCGACCGCGAGCGTGTGGTATATTCCAGACCGGCCGGACGCGCAATCATCATCCGAAGCAGACAACCAGATGACGCTGCTGTATGAGCAGCTCAACGGCACGACCAGTATCTACCGGATGGATATGCGCGGCACGGGCCAGAGCTCGCCGCTCACATGCAGCGTCGACTTGGCGTCCGCTGTCTTCGGTTCCGGGCGGCAACCAACGTTTGCGGAGGTGCAGCAGTGTGCTGACGATGTGCGAGCCCTGTACGGCGATCGTCTGGCCGCCTTCTCACTCACGAGCGCGGCGCATGACCTGAAGAAGGTCATTGAGACGTACCAGACCGATACGTCAAGCGTCGGAGACGATGAAGATGTGGTGGTCTACGCGTTAGGCTACGGCACCCGCATCGCGCAGCGAATGATGCAGCTGGAGACCAGTGGGGTCGTCGGATATGTCATGGATAGTCCGTTGGCGACTGCGGATGCCCAGACGACGTCAAGCGTGTCAAACAGCGACGCCGACTTTGGAGAGGTCGGCGACGCTTTCTTGGGCTGGTGTATGAACGACGCCGACTGCTCCGAGATGTTCCCCAACACGAGCCTCACGAACGTGTCAGCTACGCTGGAGGCAGCATTTGTGCGACTGGATGCGGGCGCCGGGTGTTCTGAGTTGTTCTCAAATGCGGTTACAGACTCCAGCAGCAGCAGCAGCAGCAGCAGCAGCAGCAGCAGCAGCAGCAGCAGCAGCAGCAGCAGCAGCAGCAGCGATAGCAACAGCGCTGCGGCATCCGAGTCATCGCCGTCATCTTCGGCATCTTCAACGGCATCCTCGACTCCACCATCATACATGCTTCGCGAGCAGCTAGCCGTGCTGATAGAGAGCGCCGCTCTTCGTCCGCTGGTGCCAGTGATGATCTACCGTGTCAACCGGTGCGGCGCAGAAGACGTTGGCGTACTTACTCGACTTACCAAGACGCTTGTGGACACGATCGAAGAGCGCGACGACTCGCTGGAGCTGGTGCATGCAGTCCAGGCGTTCAGCGAGCTGTGGGAGTCACCGTCGCCCGACCAATCGGAGCTGCTGGAGCGGTTCACGTCCTCGAGGATCAGCAATGGACAAGCCTACGACAAGCTGACGGCGTATTGCTTGTTCACTGGGGACTCCTCATCGGCGTGCGACAGCGTCACAACGTCCGGAGAGCGGCTGCTGGGGTTTGAGCGAGATGGTTTGGGCACCGCAAACGTCTCGCTGCCCAGCTCGACCAGTGTGTTGGTGCTGAGTGGCGATATGGATGGGCTGGCACCGTCCAAATACGCTAAGGAGCTGGAGAACGTCATCCAATCCGGAGGCGGAAAGCAGTTGTTCGTCGTTATCAATGGCACGCACAACGTCGTCGACAGCACAGCGCTGGCTGACGGTTCGTCCTGCGGGCGGCAAGTTCTCGCGTCTTTTGTCCAGGCCAGTGGCGATCTGGCTAGTATGGACGCATCGTGCCTCGACGAGCTACCGCCTGCTAGTCTTGCGGCGTCGAGCTCACTCAGCGCCTTGGTGCTGAATGTGACCGACGCGTACGACGGAGAGCTGGGCCTCAGCTCGTCGAGCAGTGAGGTCGACGATGGCGAGTCGCTGCAGTCGAGTAGTAGCAGAGCCGCTTCCATGTCGAGCGCCAACTCGTCATCGACCGACACTCAAGTAGACAGCCTCACGTCGTCGCGCAACCGGTACAAGGTGGCGCTAATCGTTGTCGGCAGCGTCTGCGGCTCGCTTGCGGCGCTGGCGGTTGCGCTGGCGCTCTACCGGCGACACCACAAGCGGGAACTCGCCAAGGAGGAGGACCTGCTGCGCCGGATGCGCGGCAGCGCGGATGACGACTTCGAGCTGCTCCGAGGGCTCTACCTGTCGTCGTTCAGCTATCGCACCGACCCGAGCGGCGAGAGCTGAGCGTGAGGAACAAAGAAATGGAGAGGTGACGACCGTATTTACGAGCGCGGCGATGGCAGGAAAGAGGACGCCGGGCCGAGGAATAGCTCCGATAGAGTGTACAGTACCAAGGACGTCAAGTGTAGATATATCTTCATGTCTAATTATTATTACGATCCATTTCCCGCGGCAAGAGCGTCATGCACACTGCCGGTCGTGACCGGAGCGTTCCCGCTTACTGAAAGCGAACAAGCAACGCGTTTTCCTTTACAAGCAAGCCCGTCCAGCTTCGGAGACTGCACCTGCGCCTGTTCGCGTTGGCACCGGCACTATCGCAAGGCTACAGGACATTCCGGCCGATCGAAGTCCAATGCATTGCAGAGCCGCATTGGACCGCGGGCGTGATCTGGTTGCCCTCCACGCACGCGCACGCCACGCGCATCAGACCATTCCTGCGCAGCGAGCGTACACCGTTGCAGATGCAGACTGCCGCTGCCGGGTGCATTGTGATGCGCTGATGGGCGCAACCAGGCCGCCGACCGTGAAGAACGTGATTCGCTCGAATGAACGCCGTACAATACTGTACAGTACCCTGTAGGTACAGTACAGACCGGATTTACAGACCGGTCCAAGCGTGTGGGAGTGTGTGGGGAGCAGCTCCGTTGGGCCATTTCGGAATGGTGCTGGTGCAGGTGCAGAGCCGGACGTGGTCAAGTCGATCAGCGCTCCCACTCGGGACCCATCACGACAAGCGACTTCATCTGGTGCTGGTGTGAATCACCAGCACTGGAACTCTTCTCAAGCGGAGATGCGCAACGCCATCACGTCGAGTTGGCATCCACGACGCGAACTGATGCAGGAAGGTTTGCACAGATGCAGATTGATGATCGGAGTCATTCAAAATTCACTTGATATAATTTGATAGTGCAAATTACAGTGTACAGTCTCCCTTCCCAAATTCGACACGGTAGTACAAATAAATTATGTCATTACATAATACACTTAGAAATCGTTTGGTAAAGCAATTTGTATGAAGCCGAAGTACACAAAAATATATCTCAACAGGATATTGGTT
>JAADYG010000554.1:0-21291 GCA_023338115.1 Phytopythium boreale | reverse complement strand
TTCAACTCGGCTGGGTAGGCGTGTCATTCCTCCTCCGGGCGGGGCGATTTTGGTCATCCCGCCTTGGTTCACCCACAAAATGGAGACGTGCTTTCCCATCGATTACGCTTTTTCAATAGGTCGCCTCATCTCTGTACTGTTAACTGGAAATTAATTTTCACAGGCTATGGTGGGATGGTGGTGTCGAATTTGGGAAGGGAGACTGTACTACGTACACGCTGTACAGCAAACAGTACAGTGTACCGTACCGCGGTATTACTGTAGTGCACACTTATCACACGGGCGGGGACCGTCCCACGCCGCTTCCGGCCATGCGATCAAGCTCAGTCCTGTACTTTTGCCGGTGCGGACAGCGTCTCGCACGCGTCTAGAGCAGCAGAAACGCGCGCTGGCGGCCGTTGGAATGGGCGAGGAGCCGCGGGATGAATGGTGCGGCGGCGGCGAGCTCGAGCGGATCGCGGCCGACGTGCTCCTCTCGCCGGTGCTGGCGGGAGACGCGGCGGACGCGCGCGCGCTGCTGACACAGGCGGCGGCCACGGCCGGTGAACAGGTTGACGGGGAGGCACCAGCCGAGCCGGTCCGGGTCGACGCGCCGTGCTGGTGGGCGCTCATCCAGCGACGGAGCGCCGTCGCGAACGCAAGTGCTGGTGGAGTGGCCGAGAGTGACGGTCTCGCGACGGCCGACGGCTGGATCGACCTGGGCGCGGCGCGGCGGGACCGCTGGTCGACGGAGCGGTTCGTGCACGCGCTGCGCTACATCCTGCGCGCGCTCGACCGCGCCAACTCGCAGCGAGCGCGGAGGGTCCAGAGCGGAAGCAGCTCAGCTCGGCAACTAACGCTCGGCCTCCCTCATTCAATCATCCACAGGTCAGCAGATGAGAGCGCCGCGACGGGTCTAGTCAATGCGATTGAGCACCTTGGCGCCAGCATCGACGACGCGATCGCGTTTGCGGGGGCGGCGCTGCTGGAGAAGTGGTGGCGCGAGGCCAGCGGTGATACTGCTGTCAACTCGACGGGCAGCGGCGCCGCCGTGCTCGTGGTTAATGAAGTCCTGCAGCACGCCGGGTGCGGCGTCGTGCTGCCGACTTGCCACGAGCACGCTCTGATCGAGTCGCAGTCGGCGCGAGCGGCGGGCGCGTCCAAAGCGTGGCGATGCGCCGTGTGCGACCACCAGGTGTCGGACGACGGCGAGGGCACCGCGTTCCGCTGCGCGCCGTGCAACGTCAACGTCTGCCGGCCGTGTGCCATCCGTGCCTATCGAGCAAAGGCGCCGCGCGCTACCAGCAACAGTCAGACTCCTTCTCAAAGCAGCAAGTCCGTCAGGGATCAGGGTCAGCAGAGCGACGGGCGGCTGGACTGCGGCCGCTTCTTCGCACTCGCTCTCACTCGGTTGTCGACTTTAATGCCGCGCGACGCATTCACCGACGTGGTGTGCGCGCTGGCGGACGAGCTGCACAACCGCATGGCCGACCTCGTGCCCAACCAGTCGCGCGACATGGCCGCGATGGTGCGCGTGCTGCGCGACCTGTGCGCAAGCCCCGCGTTCGCGCCGGCCATTCTCTCCACCGCGTCGCCCACGTCCAAGCTCACGCCGTCGACGCAGTTCTCGCGCGTGCAGTGGATCCCGCGCTTCATGCACACGCACATGATGGCGCAGCACTCGCTGCTGGGCGCCGCGCTCCGTGCGACGTTCACGCCGACGGACTACCCGTCGGACCACGCTGTCCGGCCGGACCAGCGAAGAGGGTGGCGGAGCGGCTACGGTGGCTTCAAGAAGCAGGTCTTCGAGCTGTTCCACGCGCTCCTAGACCCCTCGCAGCAGCACCCGCGGACGGTGGACGCGACCATGGCGTGGCTCAGCGTCACGGTGCACTCGACCAACCGCCGCCGCCAGGCGAGCTCTCCCAACGGCAACGCGCCCGCCGCAGGCAACCAGCTCGACGGCTTCCTCGTCAACCTGAGTGCGACGCTCGTATCGTTGGTCTTGCCGGCACTGCGGCGCGCGTTGCTAGAGGACAGGCGGCTCAGTAACGGGACCAGCGATGGATCGAGCGTCATTGATGCCATGGGCCATCAGAACCTCGTCGTGACGTCCCACCGAGCGTCAGTCGACGAAGTAACCTACTCCCCTCACGTCATCGATGACCGGGGCCACCAGAGCTTCGTGGCGGTGAGGGGGTACGGCGACAAGGACCACCCAGAGGTGCCGCTGCGCGACCTCCAGGCGACGGAGGACATTGCCGCCGCCGCCAGGGACGCGCAGCTCAAGAGCGCCATGCAGATCCTTTCGCTCGACCAGGAGGGCATTCGCAAGCACCAATCGGAACTTGGCAACGCCCGGAGAGAGCACGAAGGGCACGCAGCAGGTGAACAGGAGGAGGGGGAGGAAGCGCCGTACTACTACCCGGTGTGGCGGACGCACGAGCGCGTGCAGTGCGACATCTGTGAGCGCGAGAACTTCGACCGCGCGCGCTACAAGTGCGTCTTCTGCGACAACTTTGACATTTGCGAGGACTGCTTCGACCGCTTCGCGCGGCAGAGCGGGGCCGCTCCGGGACGAGCACACGTGGACGAGCCGCTCGCCGCGCTAGCGCACGGTCACAGCCACAGCCTAGAGATGGATCCGAGCTGGGAGTACGGGTTCGAGGACGACGAGCTGGACGCGCCGGTGCACGACTTTGACCACGCCTTCTTTCGCGTCAACACGCCCATCCCGACGTACAGCGCCAACCACTTCGAGTTCGTCGACCTGGCCCTGTGCGACCTGTCGTTCGACGGCCAAGGCGCACAAGACAGCGACCAGGGCGAGGAGGTCTGCGCCGACTGTGCGCGGTCGCTGGAGCTCGACGAGCGCATCTACAAGTGCTCCAACTGCCTCGAGCCGCGCGTCGTGTGCGCCGACTGCCTGCGCGCCGAGGAGCGCCGCCGCGACCCGCTGCGGATGCACGCGCCCGGCCACTTGTACTTTGCCCTGTTGCTGCCGTGGCGGCGCCGGTTCAACGCGAACGCCCGCGCGCTGCACTTCCCGAGCCTGCTGCACCCGCCGGGCCTGCTGCCGCGCCTGCGCTTCAGCGTCGACACGGAGCTCTTCTACGTGACGCTCCGGTGCCTGCACTTTGGCCCGCTGCTCACGCTCGCCACCGCCATGCGCATGCTGCAGGAGACGCGGGAGCTCGCGGCGTTCACGCGCTGCGAGGAGGAGCAGCTGCAGCACGAGCGGCGGCTGGCGCTTGCTGGGGGCGTGCCCAGTCGCGGGAGCAGTCCGGGCTCGGCGCAGTCGACGGCGTCTTCGCGAGGCAGCAGCGTTAGCCTCTCCATGGGCGGCGGCCACCTCAAGATGTCGACGCACTACATTGCGAGCAAGTCGCGGCTGAACATGCTCAGCAGCGGCATTGAGGCGATGGGGATGCAGCTGCTGGACGCGTCCAACGTGGCTGGTTGGGTCGTGTTTTACGGACGCGCGAGCCGCTGGCTGCTGCGCCTGGCGCCGTCACCGTCGCCCTCGCACTCACAGCAGCAAGACGCGTTCCGAGAGGCGCTGATGGACTTTTCGTTTGCGTTCAGCTCCTTCCCCGAGTTCTTCTTCTTTGACCTGTGCGACGCCGTCAGCGTGCTCGGCACCAACGTGATCGACTTTGACAGCGTCTCCGCGAGCCTCGCGCGCGACCACGGCGTGGACGAAGCTGAGCGGGTCGACCTGCTGGAGGCGCTCTTCGTGCTGCTGATGCAGGTCGCGACCTCGCCGGGCTGCACCGCCAATGGTGCGCTGCGCGAGCGCGCGTTCGCCACGTTCGTCGCGCTCCTGTCGTGGCTCAAGGACGAGCGTGCGGGCGTGATCCAGACCGTCTTCCAGCGCAACGCGTTCCTCTGCCGCGTGGCCGCCGCGCGCGTGCTGTCCTTCCACGACGACATGGAACGCCGCCTCGTGGCGCCCAATGATGCGATGGGAGGCCGTGCTGCGCCCACGACGACGGCGGCGGGTAGCGTCACGTCCGGCGACCCTACGCTGTGGCAGTTCCTGCCGACGCGAGCCGCGGTGGCGACGGTGCTTCGCTTCTTCTGGCAGCTCAACGGTTCGCGGCGAGCGCTCGAATGGGAGCTGCGCACGACGACAACACGCGCAGTGGCGCCATCGCCTCAATCTCTGTCGTCGCCGCCAGCCTCGTCCTCCTTGTCGGCGCAGTACGCGCTGTTTGTCAGCGGCATGTGGGGCGACCTCGCCAAGCTGGTGGACGACGCCTCGGGCACGATCGCCGCGCTCCGCCACCTGCTCGGCATGATGGACTCCGCTTCCAGCAGCGGTCGAGGCGGCGCGAGTGGCCACGGAGGCAGCAGCGGGGGCGGTGTGCCGGGCCTTCCGTTCCGTCCGGAGCTGCTGGACGGACACCTCGCGCTCCACTCGCGGCAGTTGCGCCTGACGATGCGCGTCATGTTCGAGCTCGTGGATGCGCTGTCGACGTACGCGGCGACCGGCGCGCTGCGCGAGTTCGTGCTCGACGCGGCGCTCGTCGACCAGAGCGCGCGCGTGGTCAACCTGGTGCTGGGCTGGATCCAGGCGGCGTACGAGGCCGGCCGGTGGGGCTTCTCGGTCCACCTGACGGAGGACTCGCGGCTGCTGCTCGCGAGCGTCGTGACGCTCGTCGTGCGCTGCGCCGGGCTCCACGGGTCGTGCTCAGCCAGCGCCGTCCACAGCCTGCGAGAAGCCAGCGGCCGCTGCGTGCTGACGCGCGTCGGTGACCTGAACGCGCGCGTGCGCTGGAATGCGAGCATCGTCGCGACGCAACTCGAGGAGGCGCGCACAGCTCTCAGTGACGGCCCTGCGGATAGCGAGCGGCCGGCGACGTCGCCCAGGTCGACGCCCAGGGCGCTGGCGCTGCCGGGCAAGCGGTTCGTGGCCGCGCTGGCCAAGGACGGGCGCTTCGCCGCGGACAAGTTCGCGGCGCTGGGCGAGCTGCTGCGCCGTGAGGAAGCGTTCGACAGGACGAGCTACGAGTTCCTGGACCACTCGTGGATCCGCGCGTTCAAGGAGGTGCTGGCCCGCGCGCGCGCGCTGATCGCGCTGCAGCAGTCGCTGGACGCACTGCTGGGCGACGTGCCCGCGGCGTACCTCGACCCGCTGCTCGACACGCTCATGACGGACCCCGTGCGGCTGCCGACGTCGGGCGCCGTCATCGACCGCGCCGTGATCGAGCGACACCTCGTGTCGCCGCTCGGCGCGACGGACCCGTTCAACCGCGCGCCGCTGACGCTGGCCATGCTGGAGCCCTGCGGCGAGCTCAAGCGCGAGATCCGGGCCTTCCTGCGCGGCCGCGTGCGCTCGCTGGCGTCCACGACTGTCGATATGGAGGACGTGCTCGTCGTCTTGGGCATCGACGACGAGGAGGAAGAGGACGCAGGTGCTGAGGGTCAAGGCGAGTCGCACGAGACGGCGCAGCGCCGCGGCGTCAAGCGCGTCCACGATCTGCTGTCGTGACCTGTGTGTGTGTGTAGTCTAACGTAATTGTGTTGTCTAAATTAAAAGTACGAGAGATGAACGGCGGAGCGTAAATCATCAAATCAAAACACATTCCTCGGGTTATACGGCTCGTCCTCTAATACCTTGGTCGTTTCACCACCTTGCGCCTAGCTAGCGTCTCCTAGGCCGAGGCTTCACGCAGCGTGTCCGTGATGATCTCCGTGCACTCGTCGAGCTGCGCCTCCGTCATGCAGAGCGGCGGCGCCAGGCGGATGATGTTGCCGTGCGTGGGCTTGGCGAGCAGGCCCTTGTCGGCCAGCTTCAGGCACAGGTCCCACGCGCCCGGCTGGCCCTCGCGCTCGTTGATGATGATCGCGTTCAGCAGTCCGCGGCCGCGCACGCCCGCCAGGATGTCCAGGTCCAGTCTGATCAAGCACGTAACACAGTCAGCAAGGAGGCCACACAAGGCAACGGCTCGTGGCAACACACGACGCGACTTACGCTTGCATCTGAGCGCGGAACTTGTTGCCGAGCTTGAAGGCGTTGTCGGCCATCTTCTCCTCGAGGAGCACGTCCATGGCGGCCATGGCCACCTTGCAGCCGAGCGGGTTGCCGCCGTACGTCGAGCCGTGCTGGCCGGGCTTGATGGTCAGCATGACCTCGTCGCTCGACAGCACGGCCGAGACGGGGTACATGCCGCCCGAGAGCGCCTTGCCCAGGATCAGTAGGTCGGGCTTGACGCCCTCGTAGTCGACCGCGAGCATCTTGCCCGTACGCGCGAGGCCCGTCTGCACCTCGTCCGCGATCCAGAGCACGTTGTACTTGTCGCACAGCTCGCGCACGCGGCGCAGGTAGCCGTCGTCGGGCACCACGACGCCGGCTTCGCCCTGAATCGGCTCGACCATGAAGGCGGCGATGCGCGACGCCTCGCGCTGGAAGACGGCCTCGAGCGCGTCCGCATCGTTGTACGGCACGGTCTCAAAGCCCGGCATGAACGGGCCGAAGCCGCCGTACGCGTCCGGGTCGTTGGACGACGATACGGCGCTCATGGTGCGCCCCCAGAAGTTGTTCTTGGCGAACACGACCTTGGCCTGGTTCTCGGCCACGCCCTTGACGTCGTAGGCCCAGCGGCGCGCCAGCTTGACGGCCGTCTCGCCGCCCTCCACGCCCGTGTTCATCGGCAGGATCTGTTTCACCGTCAGCAACTCCATGAGTCTTCCGTGTCTGTGTGGGGGTATTGGACCATGAGATCGATAGAAGAAGGGCACGTACGCGGTCGTAGCCAAAGAGCTTGGTCATGTACTCCTCGTACTCGCCCAGCACGTTGTTGTAGAAGGCGCGCGACGTGAGCGCGATGGAGGACGCTTGCTGCACCAGTGCCTCCACGATCTTGGGGTGGCAGTGGCCCTGTGAGGCGACGCAACGGCGCACAATTCCGTTAAGAACACGACGAGCACTCGCAATAACGCTCTAAGCGCTAACGGTACCTGGTTGACGGCCGAGTAGGCGCTCAGAAAGTCGTAGTACTCCTTGCCCTCGACGTCCCAGACCTTGCAGCCACGGCCCTTGGCCAGCACGACCGGCAGCGGGTGGTAGTTGTGCGCGCCGTGCTTCTCCTCGCGCTCAATGTACTGCCGCGAGCATCACAACACCACGTCAGATCCTTCATCTCCACCCCTCACCATAGCACAACAGCGTGCTAATGTACCTGCTGGGACGTCCAGACGCTGCGAGACGCGCTGGCGGCGGCGAACGCGGCCGGGCGCGCGACGCTCTGGCGCATGGCGTGTGCCGCAACGGAGCTCGCCTGGCGGATCATCCTGTGCAGCTGCTGCTTCTGTAGTGGCTGACGATCGGGCTGTCGAGCTGTGGGCGCGAATCGCAAAGTGGCGGCGACGAAGACGCGCGCGGGGCGGAGCTGGCGTTGGCTCGCTTCCTTCTAAAAGTGCGACGATGTGTTTCCTCCGCGTCCTTATGACTCGCAAGGACGCGCACTTAGCAAAAAAGTATCTTGAGTTTAGGCACGATGCGAACTTTGCCGAAAATGACTTGATTACTGTATGCGATGGGGCGCTGACACAACGTTTTGGGTCGAGTGGTTTTCGACGGACGCCGGACCAGATGGGACAGAGCGCATCAACAACATTTCGTTTTATTTAAAATCAAGCGGGTTCTTACTCCAACATGTTTCGTAATTATGTACAAGTATAATGCATTAGAGTATCAAATGTATGTAATTTGACAGGCTAACGGTCGTGTCGCATGTTGAATTTCAAACGCGCCTATGTTGACACCATGACCCATAAAAAGTGTGCATCTCATCAAAAATGCTGATGCAGCTTACAGGTAAGCCTACCTAATAAGTAATAACACGCCCGCAAAGTCGACAACGAATTTGTAACAAGCGACCTCTTAACAACGTGTCAAATTTAACTGCTCTATTTCGGATAAGCGATTGTCCAAACCCGGTTCACTATTTGCGAGTGAACCGGTCCCATGTGAACCGCGCGCGGATTGCGAGCGGCTCCATCATTTTGCAGCTCCGCTCGGTTTTTTCACATTCACCTCGCGCGCATTCATTGCCGGTGGCAAGCAACACTTTCCCATTCACCGCCCCTTCCAAGCAGCCCCCTGTCCATCCCCCGCGTACTGTAGATCCTCGAAGAGCCATGGACGCGACGACGACGGCGCGCGCGCTGGAGGAAGAGCTGGCGATGGCGACGATGCGCAACGATGGCGTGGACGACGAGCGCGCCGAGGACCTCAGCGCGCTGGCGGCGGCGCACCTGCTGCACCCGGAGATCGCGGGCTCGGCGGCCAAGGCGGCGGGCGTCGTGGCGCTGCACCTCGGCGACGGAGGCGTCGGCAACAATGACGACGAGGACGAGGACGAGGACGAGGGCGGCGCGGGCAATGGCCACGCGCTGTCGCACCACGAGGGGCTGCTCAAGGCGTCCTTCCTGGAGAAGGTGGCAAGCGAGAAGCGGCTGCGCAAGATGTCGGAGCCGTTCGAGAAGGAGTCGGCCGAGCCCGGCGAGCTGGAGGACCTCTTCGACAAGATCCCCGAGCCGTACGGGCAGCTGTCGACGTACCAGCGCATCCAGATCACGTCGTCGCCCGACGAAGTCGACCGCGAGACCAAGGAGGTGTGCGAGCTCGTCCGCAAGTGCCTCGCCATGCGCAAGAAGTGGATCGCCCTCAACGAGCCGCCAACGCCGCCGCCGCCCGCGCAGGCGCCGAGTCCGCGGCAGCAGGGCACGCGCCTGCGCCACCGCGACGAGATCGAGTACGACCCGTTCGCGCGGCCTGTGCCCGAGACGTCGCAACACCGCATCGCCATGGTCGACGGCGTCGTGCGCGTGTACGAGCCGCGGCGCGACCCGGGCGACGACAAGGAGGACGACGTGCCCATCACCACGGTCGGCAGCATGCGCGAGTTCTACGCGGACCTGTTCGAGATCAAGCGCATCATCAACTACGGACCCGTCAAGACGGTGTCGTACAAGCGCCTGCAGCTGCTCGAGGCGCGCTTCAACCTGCACACGCTGCTGAACGCCGAGCGCGAGCTGATGGCGCAGAAGGCCGTGCCGCATCGCGACTTCTACAACGTGCGCAAGGTCGACACGCACGTGCACCACTCGGCGTGCATGAACCAGAAGCACCTGCTGCGCTTCATCAAGTCGCGGCTGCGCAACTCGCCCGGCGAGATCGTCATCTACCGCGACGGCCGCTTCATGACGCTGAGCGAGGTCTTCCGGTCGCTCAGCCTCACGGGGTACGACCTGAGCGTCGACACGCTCGACATGCACGCGTCCAACACGTTCCACCGGTTCGACCGCTTCAACCTCAAGTACAACCCGGCGGGGCAGAGTCGCCTGCGCGAGATCTTCCTCAAGACGGACAACCTGATCGCCGGCAAGTACCTGGCCGAGATCACCAAGGAGGTCATCAGCGACCTGCAGGCGAGCAAGTACCAGCTCGCCGAGTGGCGCGTGTCCATCTACGGCCGCAAGCACTCGGAGTGGAGCAAGCTCGGGCGCTGGTTCTACCTGAACAAGCTCGCGTCGCCCCATGTCCGGTGGATGGTGCAGATCCCGCGGCTGTACTTCATCTACAAGAAGGCGGGCGAGATTGACAACTTCCAGGAGATGCTCGACCACATCTTCATGCCGCTGTTTGAAGTCACGCGCGACCCGTCGTCGAACCTGCCGCTGCACTACTTTTTGGAGACGATGATCGGCTTTGACTGCGTCGACGACGAGAGCAAGACGGAGCCGTTCCGCGCTGAGCGCGGCAAGATGCTGCCCAAGCCCCAAGACTGGACGAACGAGTACAACCCGCCGTACGACTACTGGTGCTACTACATCTACGCCAACATCGCGACGCTGAACGCGTTCCGCCGCGCCAAGGGCATGTCGACGTTCTCGTTCCGCCCTCACTCGGGCGAGGCCGGCGACCCGGAGCACCTGGCGGCCGCCTTCTTGACGGCGAACTGCATCAACCACGGTATCACGCTGCGCAAGGCCGTGCCGCTGCAGTACCTGTACTACCTGACGCAGATCGGCATCGCCATGTCGCCGCTGAGCAACAACCGCCTGTTCCTCGACTACCACCGCAACCCGTTCCCGATCTACCACGCGCGCGGGCTGAACGTGTCGCTGAGCACGGACGACCCGGTCATGCTGCACTACACGAAGGACCCGCTGCTGGAGGAGTACTCGGTCGCGCTCCAGGTCTGGAAGCTCACGGCCACGGACGTGTGCGAGATCGCGCGCAACTCGGTGCTCCAGTCGGGCTTCGAGCACCAGTTCAAGGAGCACTTCCTCGGCCCCAACTACCGGCTGCCGGGCGCCCAGGGCAACGGTGCGTTCGATCTACTGCTGGTGGTGACGATGGTGATGGATCGCCGCTAATGCTTGCTTGTTGTATCGTGTTGTGTTGTGTAGACATTCGCATGACGAACGTGCCGGACATCCGCGTGGACTACCGCCACGAGACGCTCATGGCCGAGCTCGCGTTCATCCAGACGTGAGGAGACAGACAGACAGAGAGAGCGCGACGGACGTCCATATACATAGTACCTACCCACCGTCACTGCATGAACGCAGCAAAAAAGGAATAATACTACTTACGGATGGTCGACGCCACGTACTGGTACCAAGAAGAAAGAAAAGGCTGATACGCGCCACCCAACCCAGCATCCTCGTGCCGTCTCGTTCTGCATGAAGAACGCTCCTTTCATAACTTGACCCGCGTGAGTGACCGACTACGCGGTGGCGTCCGCGTTGAGGCGATCGCGCGGCGGGTCCATCTTCTGGATCTTGACCATCGGGTCTCGTCGCAGCGTGCTGCTCGTTGATGAGACGCAATCGGACAGTTAGTTAGCGCGCACGACGTTATGAACATGCAGCATTATGAATACGAACGTACCTGAGATCGTTCGGCGTGACGAAGATGAACTGCTTGGTCGCGTCCATCTTGGCGGCATTGACGAGGAGCTGGATCGTCATGTCGCGGTTCACCGAGTCCATGAACACGTCAAACTCGTCCATGACGCGGAACGGGCACTCGATGCTCTCGCCGAGAGCCAGGAGCAGCGACACCTGCGTGTACGAGCGCTCGCCGCCCGACAGCTCCTTCATGTCCGTCACCTGCGAGGCGCGCGAGCGCCCAACTTCGTTCTGCAGCACGGCAATGTCCAATCGCTGTTCGTCGTGCCGGAACTTCAGCTTGCCGGCAAAATTGTTGAGCTCCATGTACCTGTTGAACTCCATCGACGTGCGGTGCGAGATCTCCTTGCGCAAGCCCTGCCACACCTTCTTGCGCGTCTCAAGCATGGCCTTGATGCGGAACAGGTTGTGGCGGAACCGGTCCAGCGTCTTCTTCTTGCTCTCGTACTTGAGCTTCTTGGCCGTCATGTCCACGTGCAGCTCCTCAAGGTCCATACCTTCGAAGCGGCGCTTCTCCTTCTCAATCTGCTGCCGGATGTCAGTCAGTCGCTTCCCGTAGTACTCGTGCGCTTCATTGACGGGCACGCGCTCGGTGCTGCCGCAATGTCGCTGAGCCTTGGCGCTCAGCTCTTCGCACTCTTCCCGCAAAACTGCGAGCTCGTCTTGCCACTGCGCAAACAGCTCGCCGTGCGACGACGAGTCGCGCTCGTACCGCATCTCCCTGGCCTTCATCGTACTCAAGTTCTTAAAGAGCACGTCGGCTTCCTGCTGACAACCGGCCAGTTCTTCTGCGATCTCCTTCTCCAAATGGTCCAGCTCCTCTAGCTCTGAGAGCATGCCTTCCAGATCAGGATTGAACTTGGAGATCAGATCGTTCAGCTCTTTCTCGCGGTCAGTATACGAGTCGAGCTCGCGATGCGCCTCGGCAACCTCGTCCTCGAGCACGGACGTGTCGAGCGTGTGCTGCTGCACGTCGTCCGTCAGTTCATCTTCGAGGTTGCGCAGCTGCACCTTGAGCTGGTTCACACTTCGCGTCAGTCGGTTGACGCGGTCGTGCTGCCGCTTGATCTCCGCCCGTGCATCTTCGCGGTCACGGCGAAGTCGCCCTTCGTCTCGGCGCAGCACCTCGCAGTTGCCCTGCAAGTAGTCCAGTTTTTGCTCGAGCTCATGGATCTCGGCGTCCAGGTCCTGGCAAATGATGGTGCTGCGGCGGTTGCCCTTGTTGGCAATGTACGCCAAGTTGCCCGAGCGCACCACAAACTTGTCGCCGTTCGGCATGTAGACCTCGGACACGAACCGCGCCATTCGGAAATTACCGCTCGATCCGCGCAGCACCTCTTGCTCCGCGCGCTCGCGGTTGTCGAAAATCAGTTTGCTCTCGGTGCTGCACACGTCGATCAGCGCGTTAAACACTTCGTCGTCGCTCACTTCCAGGATGTTGCAGATCGCGTGCGCCGCCAGCGATCCCTCCACCAGGCGAAGGTTCCCGTATCTTCGCCCGTTCCGCTCCGCGATAATAATGTTGGCTTGGTTCTGCGGGCACTTGACTTGCCGTTTCAAGTTGTCGAGCAGCGCCTTGTCCCGACCATTCACGACCAGATAGCTCTGCAGCGTGCCTTTCAGCGCCACCTCGATCGCGACGGCAAAGTCCATGTACCGCTCTGGCAGCTTCACGTAGAGGCCCAGCGGACCAATGGGCGGTTGTGTGAAGCGATGGCGGTTTTCGTGGATTAGCTGCTGCAGCTGGGGGATGCGGTTGCCGAACACAGCCAGACTATCCCGCTTCTGGCCCTTCAGTCCGCTGATCCGGGTATAAGCACGCGAGATCTCGCTCTCCGCCTCGCGAAGCTGGCGGAGGCAGTTGTCATACCGGTACTCCAAATCGTCCTGATCCGCTGGCGGGCCCTGTACGCGGTGCTGTGCGTCATGGAGCTCCGCTTCGACCTCTTGAAGTTCGCGGCGCTTGACTTCGATGCGGTCCTTCATCTCCACATTGCGGTGCATGCGGTTCTGAATCATTGCTTCGTGTGCCTGCTTCTTCTTCTCGATATCGCGCTTCAAGCGATTCAGACGCTGGTTCGTGCGGTCGCGCTGCTGGGCAATCTGCTTTAGCTCGGCATTGTACGAGTGCAGCGGGCGACGCGCCTCGCGGATCTTGTTCTTCACGTCTTCGCGCTTCTTGTGCGTCTTAGCAGCTCGATTCGTGATATCTTCGAGGTCTTCATTCTTGGCCTTCTGCTCCGCCTCCAGGCGGCACACCTCATCCTTCGCCTTGGCATGCTTTTCTCGCGCTGTCTCGGCTTCCCGCTGCTTCAACTCGATCTTCTTGGCCACTTTCTCGGCCGATAGTTCCTTCTCGCGTACGAACGACCACGCCAGTTCCTTCGTTAGGCGCGAGAACTCCTCTTCCAGCAATCCGATCTGTCGATAAAAGAGACAATGTTTGCCAGTGAGATGAGTGTGAGTATAGTCACGTTTGACAAGACAAACATGGAAAGAAGTAGCGGCGCGGAACGTACGCTTTGCGCCTCTTCCCATCGCTCTTCGGCCTCCTTCATGGCCTTGGCCAGCGTGGCGATCTTGGTCTTCTCGCGCTTCAAGACCGATTCGGAAATGTTTCGCGTGTCCTCATCAATCTTGGAGTACGTCGTGCGCATCTTGTACAGGTCGGTCGACTGCAGGAAGAACTTGTACTTCTCGGTGGGGTTGCCCTTCAAGAAGAGCTTGGCGTTCTCCTGGTCCAGAATCGCGCACGGGTTCTCCGTCTGGATGTTGAGATGGTCGAGCATCGTCTCAAGTTCCACTTTCTGCTTTGACACGAGCGAGCCGTGCTCGTTCTTGAGTCGGTACTCCGCCGATCCATCTCTTCTCGACCACAATCATCAGCATTCACTGCGTTAACGTTCGCTCTACACAAGGATGTCGGCAAGTTGCCTGGCGAATGAATGCGCATACCTTCGAATGAGTCGCTCCACCACGATCTTCTTTCCGTAAACGTCAGGTTGGAACGCGTCGTTTTGATCTGTCCGTCCACCGCCCAATGCGCAAGCACCAGAGGCAACATAAACGTCAATACAAGCAACTCACGACGATCTCAAAGGGAGCCAAGCGGCTCAACGCACCGTCGTTGCGGAGCGTGATGCGAACGAGCGCGTTGCCCTCGTGTCCGTGGCGGATCAGGTTCTTGATGCTTTTGCCGCGGTGCGTCGCCCGCGCGCTCGCGCCGAGGCAAATCTGTAACCAGTCACCCACAGACAGTTGAGTATTGGGCGTGCTCCACGGTCGAGTTGAAGGGCAGCAGGTTATGCACCTGGATGGCGGCAATGATGGCGCTCTTGCCGCTGCCGTTCTCGCCCGTGATGAAGTTAATGTGTGGACTCTGGCAAAGACACAACAAGCCCGGTAGTACGGTTAGGAACCGCATCAACCGCCAGATCTCCACCCAAAGAAGACGACTCGGCGGGTGCAAGCAACCTGCGCGAACGTACCAGCGATACGCGCATGCGGCGGTGGCACATGAAGTTTTCGCAGTAGATCTCCTCAATGACGCCCATCTCGCTCTTGGCGTGCTTCCCGTGCTTTTCCCTGGAAGTCGCCGCGGCCTCGTCCAACATCGCCTCGTTCTCGTGCAGGCGCTGCGTCGCGCCGTCCAGGTCGTCCTCCTCGTCCCCACCGCGCTTCGCACGCTTCTTCGAAGATGCGGACGCGCTCTTGCGCTTCTTGCTGCCCGAGGGCGCGACGTACTCGTCCTCGCTCGCGTCCTTGTCCATCACGTCCTCCTCCTCCGTCTCGCTCGTCGTGCCGTCCGGGTCCGCGGCGTCACGCGCGTCCTTCCGAGACGCGGACGCGCCCTCACCGTGGAAGCGCTTGGGCGCCTTGGCCGACGACCCGCGGCGCTCCACCAGCATCTTCTCCGGTGTCCAGGAGTTGCTTCCTTTCAGAAAGGAGCCCACGTTGCCGCCGTCCTTTCCTTTATCGCGTGCTTGCCTCTGAAGTGGTTTGGGGGAAAAGGGAGGGTAGAGGGACCTTCCCGCGCTTTTTTATACTGAGAATTGTATAGGAGAGTCTCCTTTCTCGCGCCGGTGGTTCTAATTTTTACCATGGTCCCCCAGGACGCGCCAAAAGCACACACAAAAACTGCGCCAAAATACCGAAAATACCGGTATCAGTTGTTTGAAAAAATGCATCCAAAGAAATGCCGGTATGATACGGATGAAGAACGTGTTGAAGTCATTATTGAAGAGACGCGGGCGACTGGAGCGCGGCCAGCACATCCATTCGGGCAAACCCGTTTCGACATGCACGGTAATTCCGTTTAGAATCGACAAGTCGCAACGCCGGACGCGGCGGATAAATAATAGATATGGCTTCATTTTCGGCGAAAGTGTCGAAAATGCGACGACGGGACTCACGACATGATGAAGTACTCGAGCAGCTCCAGCTCTTCCGGCTGCCAGGCCGCTGGCGACGCCGGGGTCGGCGCGAGCGGCGACAATTGAGGAGCGGGCGACGACGGTGTGAGCAGCACGTCCGCCCAGACCGAGAGCCACGGCGAGGCGGCGCTCTCAAAGTCCGCCGTGGTCGTCGGGCTCGCGGACGTCATGGCCTCCGGGGTCGCGGCCTCGGTCGTGGAGAGCGCGCTACGAAACTCTGTATTGAGTCGTGAGTTCGAGCATATCACGGCGGGCGGCGGGGACGCGGCAAAGGTGGTTGCCCTGGCGTACACGTAGTGCGCGTCGGCAGGAGAACGCGGATCACTTGGCGCGTTCTTCCGCTTGGTGCCTCGCTTAGCGGTCAGGTTGGAGGCGTGGCGAAGGCTCTGGCGATCTGATGAAGCACTTGGGCAGTCGATGGAGTCATGGACCAACTCCCGAGCCATGGAGCTGGAGTGGGGCTGCTGGGTCGCGCGCTTGAGCTGTCGTTTCGCGGCGCGGTGCTGCCGGTACTTCATGTCGCTGCGTTTCTTGGTCCGGTTCTGCTGGCAGCGGTGGTACTCGCAGAGCAGCAGCAGCGCGCCGTTCGGTTTGACCACGCGCGGGTTCATGCACCGCCCTGTCTTGTAACGGCACAGCGCGGGCAATGCCAGCGCTGGAGGCCGCTCAGGGGTCGTCAAGGCCGACGCGTCCGCAACGCAAAGAGTCGCGCGTTCCGTTCGTGCCCGCTTGCTCATGACGATCGGTGGTGGAGAGAGGGACGGAGAATGGAAGTCGACGCTCCGGTTGCTCGAACGGATTGCTGCTGCTTGGCGCCCGGACAGGAAATCGCAGAATGAAACCCGCGGCGCTGGGCACGGAAAACGCAGCGAAACGAGCAGCGCCACGGTCTTCGTGAGGAGACGCGCCTGATGCCGAACGCGGTCGGGCGCCGCTATTTTTGCAGCCAAGACGAGCGAGTATTTCGGCTGGAGCACCCAAGCGTCCCACCCGACGCCCGGTTTTGTTTTGCTTAGCGTAGCCCTTACCTTATCAGCTCAATGCTGTTGCGACCCGCTTGTACGAACCGCAACACGGCGCCTCACTCCACAGTCTGCGATCTATTACCGCCTATCAATAGCGCGAGAAAATAGCAATGCCCCTGTCGTGGCCGGGCGGCGACGGTTTTGGATCTAAACAATCCGCCGCGCCCTGGTTACGAGTCGCTACCGATTCGTAGCCGTCCGTAGCGGGCGCGTCGTCACGTTCGAGAGCGTTCGCAAGCCCGGCGAACCCGCAATTGGGCGGCGGCAGCGGCGCGGCCTATGAATAGCGGCGACGATAGCCTGATCGGTGCGCTCTTGTTCGAGACAAACCACTATAAATAGTCCGACACGGGCGGTCAGGAGCGCACCGGGGACGGCGAGCGCCCCGCGCAGTCGTTCGTGGTGGGGGACGCGTGCGATCGGGCGCTGGTTTTAGTAGGAAAGCTGCGAGCGACCACACGTCGCCCCGCGAGAATCCTCAGCGCACACTAAACGCATTGGCCTAGAGATGTTTGTATTGCATGTTTTATTTCCGTCAAGCTCGTGTTGGCGTTGGCAAGACGCGGCATCTAAATGCTCCAATTTCGGGTTTAGAAACGCCTAATGGGCTCCCCGTCCCTGGGTTAAACACTCGTTGTTCGTTAAGGGAGGTGCCTGTGCGTATATGGGCACATGCGTCGAGCCAAATCGTTTGCACGCCTCTAGAGACGTCTAGGCTTCCAACGTGACTCTCTCAAGGATGCACGGCGCTGAGCGTGCGGGCAACGCAATGGAGAGGCGCAAAGCCTGCTGTCGCACTGCACCGCATTCGATCGGCGCCAAAATTAGCGCGTCCGCGTTACCGCCACTTTTAACGAGACGGACGCATCCGAGTATTGCGCGCGAAACGCGTGTTCGAAAGTTTCTAGTCTTGGCCGCGGGGCCTCTCTGCTATAATTGGGTGGGTCGCTTCGCGCGTGTTCTTATGGACCAACCGCCGAGCTCGGGCACTGTAATGCCGCCAGCTCGCCGTGCAAATCCTAAGAATTTAACCTCGACGCACGCTGCTTTTCAGTTGTTCAGCATACCTCGTCGCTTCGCCAAGGAGTAAAACCGCTCCCTTTGCAGCCAACACGGCTGGGACAGCACCCGAACTAGACGTCAGCCGTGCTGTGAAGCCCAGGATACCACGTGAGCATACTGGTGGCGCCTCAATCGAGAAAACGAACCCGAAAGCGCCCCTTGCCACCATTGATTTCAACCTACGACCGTCACTCTCACCTAATCACCATCACTCACGAAAAAAGTTGAGATTGTGTACCCATGTTCCATGCGACGAGCGGCTAGATGGGCGGGTACAAATGTACAATCGCGTTCAGTATGCTGGCCCATTCCCTCTAGGCCGTTGACTTTCAAAGTGCAATTGCGTGGTCTAGGCGAGTGCTCACTTCGCAATTCTCTGGGCACCAACCACGAGCCCAAGCATCCCATCCAGTCTCCTCCCCATCCCCGTCGAAGCACCATGCTAAACCTCGTCTTCCTGCTCGACATCACCGGGTCCATGGGCTCGCAGGTCGAGGGCGTCAAGCAGACGGTGGGCAAGCTCACTGCGGCGGTCTTCGACCAGGACTACGACGTCATGCTGACCGTCATCACCTTCACCGAGGGCGCCAGCGGCTGCTACGTGACGGACGACCGCTTCACGGACGGAGCCGAGGCGCAGGCGTTCATCTCCGCTCTGACGCTGTGTGTTCCGCCCGGATCCACGGGCGTGATTGCGAACGGCGGCGACGGCGATGAGAACACCAAGGCCGCGGTCGCTCAGCTGCTAAAGCTCGACAACACCATGCCGACCGTCGCGTTCCTCATCACAGACGCGGGGCCGCACCTGACGGCCGACCGCGCGACGGCCGAGGCAACCCATGAGGTGAACTACCTCAAGCAGGTGCACGGGATCGTCGACACGGACATGTTCCATGTCTTGGGCCTCGTCAAGGCGCACTTCGAGTCCAACCTCATGCTCAACGTGGTCAAGTACTTCAAGAGCAGCGACCACAAGCTGTACTCAGCCGTGGCCAAGCAGATGAACGGCGTCCTCGTCACCCCGCGCGTCGACTCGTCCGACCGACTCGCTACCGGCCTTTTCTCCATCCTCAACCAAATGTTTGCGCGTTGCGTCGGTGGAGCAGCGGCGGGAGCTGAGAACGACACCGCGTCAAGCGGCCTGGAAGACCTGGACGCGTTCGAGTTCTACGACCTCTCGCAGGTCGTGACCGTGGACCGCGAAGCTGACGTCGCACAGAACGCGCTGCCGCCGACTGGCGACACGCGCGACGTGCTTTTCGAGTTCCTCGAGCGCGCGACCGTCGTGATCGGTGACAAGTTCGCCAAGCGCGCGGTCGAAGCCAGCGGACTGCTCGAGCAGGTCGAACTGCTGCTCATCGTTGCCAAGTGCGCGACTCGCAACCTGAGCGTCGACGAAGCTCTGGAGCGAGCGACGCCGTTGATCGACAAGATCCGGGAGGCGCTGCCGGAAGAGAACCAGGGCCACTTCAAGATCACAGTCGAAAACCTCCCTCGTGTACTCGAGAAGGCTGTCGCCTCCGCAGGAGTGGGCAGCTCGGAGCCGGAAGGCGAGGCGGAGCACCGCAACGATGCGCTATCCGCCGCGAGCGTGAGTGCAATCACGTTGTTGACGACCGAGGAGACGGCCGTCGATGCTCTGGGTGGAGCCGACACTGCTGGTGATGACGATGGGCTGGACCCCCGAACGGTGCTCGAGACGGCGGCGAGCTTGTTCATGACGCATCTGGCGGTGCTTCAGCTTCCCGTGAAGAACGGGCGGCCGGATTTCATGGACGCGTGGTCATCCGTCATTACGCACCTCTCGGGCGACGTGGTGACGGCCAAGGACTTCCTCGCACTGATCGCCGCGGGCACCGCCACGAGCGGACTTAGCATCCGCGATCGCCAGTACAACTACGCGCAGATCATGGCGGATCCAAGCGACGCGTTGGCCAGCGCGTTGCTGCGCGTGGCATCCGGCACGCAGGTGCTCGACGTGTTGACGGCACTACTGGCCGGAGCCCCCGCTGGCAAGTTCTGCCCCAACATGTACCGCGGGACGACCGCTGCCGCTCTGATGGGACTGCTGTTGCCGCTGTCGACTCCGGTCAAGGACGACGAAGCGATCCCGGAGCTGAGCGAGTTCCAGCGACAAGTCGCACGCAAGCTCGTGCACTCGACCCGGTTGATCATGGGCAAGCCGAGCGCCAGTGTCACGTGCGAGCCCGAGTCGGCGCCCAGCAAGCTGGTTTACCAGTTGCTACGCGTCAAGAACGCAGAGAAGCAGTGCGGCGCCAGTGGCCAGACGGCCGCCCTCCGGCAAGTGCTGGAGGAGGTGCTGTCGGGCCAGATCCAGCGCATGGCCAAGTACAATGAGCGCGGATACCTCGACCTCGTGGAGCGCGTGGTACAGTACGAGCACCCGTCGGAGGGACTGGAAGACGCGTTCCTTGAGCACCCGCTGGATCGCGAGCTGTGGCTCTTTGACGGACAGGAAGCCAAGCTTCGCGCTTCGTCGTCTCCGTTGGTCGCGTGGTTCCGTGCCGCCGCCCAGAACCTCATTTTCGCCGTCTTTGATGGTGACGAGTGCGATGGTGACGGCAAGGCCTCCCCACTACCGACGCTGGATGATATGTGGCCGGACCTGAACGAGGTGTTGCCGAAGCTGCTCCTGCTGCAGAAGCGGTCGGCTCGTTACACGCTCGAGGCGAGCGTTTCGACGGCGGGGACGCCGTCCAAGCCGACGTGGCGTCGCTCGGATGTGCTGGCGCAGGAGATCACGAGTGACACGTACGCCTCGATGGCCATGCAGTTGCTTCGCAAGAAGTACGACGCGTTCCTGCGCGACTTGCGTGCGCGCAGGGAGAACATGGCGGCCGAGCGCCGCTGGCAGCTCGCTCTTCGCACTATGCGGTCACCCATGGGCGAGTTCGTCGAGCTGCTGCGCACGTCAGTGGTCTCCAGCGCGTCGCGCGATTACAAGTTGCTTCTGCGCGCGTTCAAGCTGCACGGCGCGCGCGAGCTGGCCGAGAGCGAGTACGAGGCCAAGGTGACGCTGCTGATCACGGGCCGCCGCGCCAAGACGGGCAAGGTCGAGTTCAACCGCGGCAACCTGCACCCGAACCCGACCAAGTTCGTGCCCATGTCGGAGGACTTCCAGGCGCGACTGCGCGCGCAGCAGCGCGAGCACCAGTGGCCGCTCGCGCACACGTACCGGCCGAGCGGCAAGCCCAACCACAGCGGCTTCTCGAACGCGAGCCCGTCCGCGTGGGCCGCCAAGCGCTCGCTCGCCGCGCAGACCTTTTGGGAGATGCCGTGAAGGCAGCCGCGCCATTGTTGATGTACAGTGCATGTGCGTTTGATTGGGAATGTTTTGTGTTGAATGGTACAGACATCGGAAGTAAAAGAAGAACGAATGGTATTGTACTTTATCAGATCACTTAGTGTTACCACTTGAAGTGGACGGTTATCAGATCCGCAAGGTTTCACAGCTTTAAGTCAAAGATACGGTTTGTCGCCACAATAACCAGCCGGATGTACCTGCAGTACTGGATGGAAGATGAAAGTTGGTGCGGGAGAGAGATGGCAGAAACCAACATGGCTACAGATTCCTTTGTGGATGTTCTTTTTTCCGGCGGTACAGTCATTTTTTACCGTCTCCAAGCCGTAAAATCTCGTAATTACGTGTTGTGAGCCGTGCTACCCGCATGACACGCCCCCCATCAGTTTCAATACCAACCAATCACATAACGCGAAACCACCACCTGTTCGTCTGGGACTGGTCCAATCGGGTTTGACAAAAGGCGCGCGGCTAGCGCTACCGACTCCGATTCTTTGATGAGTGTCGCAATTTACGCCAAATCTTGGGGGGGGGGGGGGGGGGG